>JACEFZ010019943.1:242500-245505 GCA_014155875.1 Cepaea nemoralis | reverse complement strand
AACATCTAAGTAAATTCTGACAGAAGATGCCCTTCATAGGCTAGAACCAGAGCAGTCATGGCCTTTTGACAAATGGAAAACATACTGATCAATAAAAAGCTGTCATCTCCAGTGATGAAAAGCTTCAGAAGTGTGGTTTTACACAAGAAAACCTAACACTCCTTAGACAGTCAACACGAGTAATCTTAATGTTTTGATAAGAAACTAAAACACGAAGACAACTTATTACAAACATACAAAAGCAGTCGTCCTTTTGTGGTAGCATTATGAGCAGAGAAAACCTGGAGCATCTTGTGACAATTGTAAAGAATTGTGGAAAGATGGATAAGGACGACAGCGAGATTCTTGGCATTCTTTAGTCATAACACGTAACAAGAAAGTTATTTTCATATCCTTTACAGGACAACTCCAACATTTATTGGCTGTTTGTGATTTATAGGCAAGTTTTGATTTCTAGTCAAATCACCCGCAGCTGTGTTTCAAACGCGGTATGCGCGATTACGAATTGCACCCGTAACCCCTTCGACACAGAGCCCGTATAGCACTGACAACGTGGATTTACTATCTGGAAATCACAAGATGTGGAGACACAAGATACCCATGTCAGTTGTTATTGAAAATTACGCTGACCTCATTAATATTATTCTCAATTCTTTTATATTACATTCACCTCATGTTTATTACTTTCACCTTATTTATATTACATTGACGTCAATTTACTACATTCTTTCAATTAATAGTTTTTATTTAAAACAACATATATTAACCTCATTAAAATTATTCTCACCTCTTTTACATTACATTCAGCTCATGTTTATTACTTTTATCTTATTTATATGACATTGACGCTAATTTATTACACTCTTGTAGTTAACATTACACACACCTATTTTATATTTCATTCACTTCATGTATATTATACTCTCTTCTTTTATTTTATGCACTTCAAGTATATTTTACTCTCCTCTTTTCAACCTTTTCGTGATTGGGTTAATTTTGCAGCTTAAATGTGCTCTTATACTACAAGCAAAGTATTTAATTATAACACACACAATCACTGTATGTTTCATTCATTTGTGATTTAATGAACTGTTGAAGTTTAGTCAAGGTACATCATCGATATATTTTATGCCATACAATTTTCAGTTATCTACCTTATTGCAGGTTCCTGCTCGTTAGCGCACTTCTGGCCATGGGTTTCAGTTTGTGTGGGATTGCGATGACTTTAGTCGTCCACATGCAAGAAAGAAATCAACAGGTTTGTACATACACCTGTTTCTATCGCAAATATAATAGATCACCATTGGATGTCACACTATTATGCTTGCTTGCTTTAAAAACAAAAATTTCAAATTCGGCCTCGATCAACCTGCTATTTTCAGCTGTGATAATTGTTGAGGTCCGTGGTTTTTGTGGGTTTATTCACCCCGATTCTTGTCTTGTGCGCTCTTACGAGTTGGTCCTGCTCCGGACTGGGTTTATCGGCTTTTGTGTCTGTGACGTCATGGGGGGGGGGGGGGGGGTTGATGGCGGCTGTCTTATATGTCAATCTCCTCTGGTGGTGTCTTTTGTAAGTGAAGGCTGCTGGTTCGTCTGGCTTGACTAGTTACAGTCCTTATAAGGACTTTTTATTTGGTATTTTTGCCTCATTTTTGTGTATTGCATGTAGAAGCGTTTCGATGTTTTTATTTTGCTACTCGCGCCTGTTTTCACTTTCCATTTTGAGTTTCTGTTGCCTTTCGATTTCTTCCTCTGCGGTCAGCCATGGGATCATCTCTCCGTCTTCTATAAAGTACTCGAAGTCGATTTCACAGTCATAGTATACATCTGGGTATTCTACCGGTTTCCTGAGTTTCTTAGGCTTCTTTCTTTTTCCTTTTCTTCCCAGCGCCTTCTAAATTCCTTGCGTTTGAGTTCCTCAGTCCTTGCCGATTCTAGTAGCTCCTCCAAGGTAGGTTTTCGAGACCTCTCCGTGTCGTGATCAGGGTGCTCATCTTGGTTTTCTTTGGATGTCGGGCGGGATATTGGTTTCCCCTTGTATGTCTCGGGCGTCGTGGTTGGGATGTTGGCTTTAGGTTGCGATTCGTGCTCGGACTCTTGGTTTTCATCTTGCGGTTTCTCTGTGGTTTCTTGTATGGCTTCTTTTGGTTTGTTTTGGAAAAGTTCCATTTCAGCTTTTTGCAGTTCTCGCTCTGATTTAATTATTTGTAGGATTTTTTCGTTCTCCTTCTTTATAAGTGTCATATGTTCCACTTCTTGCTTGATGTTTAGATGGATCTCCTTTATTTCAGCGAGCAGTTTCTCATTGTCGTTGGACCCCTAATCATGACTGTCCGGGCTTATCACATTCCGGGATGTACTCGAAAAGAGGCTTTTTGTATGGTGACTACAGTTAAAACAATTCTAATGATATAGTTATAATACATTTTTAATGTTTTATCTTGAGGAAATAAATGCACAGTAATTACATATAATATGAATACAGATTACAGTCAAAATGCCACTGATGGCACCTAACTCTAGACTTGTACATAGCAATTACCCTAGTAAGAAGCTCATTCTTAGTTATTTAAACTAGAGCCCAAAAACTTATTACATTTTTCTAGTCAGCAACATAAAAATACACAAGAACATCTATACAATTTAAGGCACCAAAATTTGTGTAGACCAGTGTTATCATAATTTTCGATTTTTTTTTAAAAACTGAATAGCTAAGCCACATTCTCCCCTAATCCTGTTTACTTGTTCCACCAGGTGTTCTAACTCTTGCTCGCTTTCTGCTAATAACACTATATCATTAGCATACCTAAGATTATTTATGAATCTTCCATTAATGCTAAGTCCAGACAGTTCTCCAACTTGTTAAAAAAAATTGTTTCTGTATATAAGGTGACGAGACTTGTTGACAAAACGCTTCCCTGTCGTAATCCTCTGTTTATCTCTAAGGGCGATGAGTAATTATTAGTACCTGTACTGGGAACAAATTGGGAATATAAAAGAGATCT
>JACEFZ010019943.1:172500-240000 GCA_014155875.1 Cepaea nemoralis | reverse complement strand
CCAGTTAAGACCAGGGATGGAGTTATTGCCTCTCCATAGCACAAAGCCTGGGCTAAAATATAGAGATCATGTGTTGCCCATGCAGCATGATCCCTCTCTCGGCCTGCCTAGTTTACTCCAGAGGAAAGGTAACACCCCTACATCTGGAACAAGACAAGCTGCAGAAGCTGCCGGATCAGCAAAGCAATGCTCTAACTGTCCGCCTGTCGGAGCTTCGATCCTAGACCAGTCGCCAACCAAGGCTTAGGGCCTGGTCTGCCCTGCCATGACATTTTGTCTTTAGCTTGCATTTCCTCGCACCAGGGTAAGGCTTGTATATATATATATGTGTGTGTGTGTGTGTGTGTGTGTGTGTGTGTGTGTGTGTGTGTGTGTGTGTGTGTGTGTGTGTGTGCGCGCGCGCTTTATTTTTTTTCTTTGCTTGTACATATTTTTTACTAACATGCTCTAACAGATTATAGCTTCTCTGGTGCCACTATTTTTGCGGAATCCAAATTGTTCTTCGGCTACGTTCTCATCTATTCCATTTTAAACTTTTTCGTATATGACCTTGAGCAGTATCTTAGTTATATTGCTCATTAAGCTAATAGTTCTGCAGTCCATACTATCGACAGCTCTTGGCTTCTTGGGTAGTGTGATGAAAATGGATGTGTTCAAATCCTTGTGGGATGTACATAATTCTGTGATAGTATCAATGGCAAAGTTCAGTAAGAATGTTATCATTCCCGTTGTCATCTAGCTAGGACCTGCAACCTTTCATTGTTTCATCTGTTTACTAGCCTTCTCTACTTCAGCCTTGAATATGTTTGGTCCATTTTGAGTATTATAGTGTTGGTTTATCACCCCTGTTATCCCAGAATAAACCTTCAGTGTACTCCGTCCTTTTTATTCATTCATTCAGTAGCATGCCTTTGCAGAACCTCGCTCCCATAACAACCTTCCGGAAAACCTCTCGATCATAAGCAAGATGTCCCGCGTCCGATACACCCATCTGTAGATCATCCGCCACATCCTGCACCCATCTTCTCTTTGGCCTTCCTCTTCCTCTCTTCCCAGACATATACCCCTCCATTATTGTTCTCTCCAAATTTTCGTGGCGTTTCAAGTCCTTTTTATTAGATAGCCGTCTCCCTGGCGAAGGCGTTATTGACTTTCTCCGTAATCCCGTATATCCACGTAGTGTAACGCAGCTGTGCGAGTTTCGGTAGCGGATCGCGTCGCGTTGGTATGTGAGCCAGTCCCTGAAAAAAGCAATGGCACAACTACTGAGCGTAATCTTGCCAAGAAATCAACAACAGCGGTAAAATGCTGGTGTTGACAGCGATGTCCTATAAATATCGGTCTCTATGCCGGTCTCCCTTGCCTAGGGGTTAGCGACTTTCTCCGTAATCTCGTTTATCCTCGTGAGCAAACGCAGCTAAATATTTAAATATTTTCATGCACTTCCTTTGAGTTGTGTTTAATTTCTATGTCATCAAATTGCTTACATTTTATGTTAATCCACGCGTCTTTGGCAGCTCGGCAGATATATTGTATATTCTGGAATGTTCGTTGCTTTCTTTATTTGAATTATATTGCGCATAATTTCATTGGTTATGCACAATTGCTTTTTCTTATTTTCCTTGACTAGTAAGCTGATATTTGCAATCTGAATGTTAGTTGCTACACATTTCCATTTTGTACTAATTTTCTCCTGTGGACTTTCCTGCTGGTATTGTTCCATACTCTCAACTGATTTTTTTTTTTTTTTAATTTAGTTGAATATCAGGTACTTTTGCCTTAATTCACCCCAAACAAACTTCGCGAGCTATATTTAGGGTCACCAGCTATATTTAGGGTCACCAGCTATATTTAGGGTCACCAGCTATATTTAGAGTCACCAGCTATATTTAGGGTCACCAGCTATATTTAGGGTCACCAGCTATATTTAGGGTCACCAGCTATATTTAGGGTCACCAGCTATATTTAGGGTCACCAGCTATATTTAGGGTCACCAGCTATATTTAGGGTCACCAGCTATATTTAGGGTCACCAGCTATATTTAGGGTCACCAGCTATATTTAGGGTCACCAGCTATATTTAGGGTCACCAGCTATATTTAGGGTCACCAGCTATATTTAGGGTCACCAGCTATATTTAGGGTCACCAGCTATATTTAGGGTCACCAGCTATATTTAGGGTCACCAGCTATATTTAGGGTCACCAGCTATATTTAGGGTCACCAGCTATATTTAGGGTCACCAGCTATATTTAGGGTCACCAGCTATATTTAGGGTCACCAGCTATATTTAGGGTCACCAGCTATATTTAGCGCCGACGGTGATCTCCCTGTGTTCGGGTACAGTGCATGTCAGTGCGCTTCAATTGCCCCACAGTGTTTCTTTGGCAACCGTTTCTCTCTCTCTCTCTCTCTCTCTCTCTCTCTCTCTCTCTCTCTCTCTCTCTCTCTCTCTCTCTCTCTCTCTCTCTCTCTCTCTCTCTCTCTCTCTTTCTGATCATGAGTTTTCTGGAACTGGCAGCAGCTGTCCACGACAAGCAGAGTAGCGTTGTCTTTTTTGCTGGAGATGTCGACGACATTCATCATGTCGGCAGGACATCCCGCTGAGACAAGGCACATGGCTGCAAGGCTCGCGTCTCCAGTACAGACAGATCATTCTTTTCATATACTGCTGGTCTCAAGAGTTGACAAGCATTTCATTTTGCCAGTTACAGTTGGGTGATGTCGCCGACAGCAACTGTTGACTGGAGTAATAACCTACGAGAGGTTTGTGCCAACAAACCTGTTAGTCAATCCCGTAGTAATCGGAGGACCAAATACCACTGTCAAGATAGATGAGAGCCTATTTACAAGGCGCAAACATCATGTAGGACTAGTGTTGCCACAACAGTGGGTATTTGGTGGCATCTGTCGTGAAACAGCCGACTGCTTCATGTTCTGTGTTCCAGACAGAACAGCAGCAACGCTTCTGCCGCTGATCAGGACACAGCATTCGGCCTAGGCACAACAGTAGTCTCCGACCTATGGCGTGCGTACGACGGAATTGGAAGTATTCCCGAATTAACGCAGCTCACAGTCAACCACTCCTACAACTTTGTGGACCCAACCACCGGTGCACATACTCATTCTTGCTGACATTGTTCGATTCTAGCCACCGCAAGAATAGCGCACCACCTCATAGAACATGGCACATCGATAGAATTGCGCACCACCTCATAGAACATGGCACATCGATAGAATTGCGCACTGAGCTACGGCGCAACACAGAGAAACCCTGGATGTGACGTCATACCCTGGGATTCCATTTTGTTTGGGGTGAATAAAGGCAAAAGTACCGAATATCCTTTATATGGCATCACAGTCAACATCCAAATTTTTTTTGCTGTTGTGAACTCTTGGCCCATATGATCCGGAGTACAACAAGGTTGTGTCCTGTCCCCTCTCTTGATCATAACACACACACACACACACACACACACACACACATATATATATATATATATATATATATATATATATATATATATATATATATATATATATATATATATATATATATACAACATATGTAAAGAAACCAGCCAAACTGAGACCGCAAGAACACTGCATGACGAGAACATAGAAGAAGAACCATCTGCAAATTTAACCATTAGAGAACTCCTGTTTGCGGACGACAAAGCACTAATAGCAAAATCAGAAGCTGAATTACAAGACCACGTGAATACTCTAAACGAAATGTGTAGGGAACATAACATGAAAATTAGCACAAGTAAAGCAGAGATAATGACTATAACTAAGGAAGAAAAAGCAACAACGATTCAACTAAACGAACATCCCTTGAAACAAGTAAAGAGTTTCAAGTACCTAGGAAGTATAATATCACCAAATGGCAAATCAAAAGACGAGATCGAATATAGATGCAATTCGCCAAACCAACTCATTGGACAAATGGCACCAATACTAAAGAACAAACATGTATCAATAAGTACTAGGAAAGCACTTTACAACACAATCTTCCTACCAACTTTATGTTACCAATGCCAAACCTGAACAATGACAGAAAAAGAGAAAAGAAAAATCACAACAACAGAAATGAGATTCCTGGGAAGAATACTCAATTTATCAAGACGAGACAAGATCAGAAATGACGAAATCAGGATTAAAGTGGGGGTTAAAGTTGCGCTGGATTTTATTAGAAGGCAGCAAGTCAAATGGTTTGGTCATTCAAGCAGGTCACCAACTAACAGTATACCACACAAGCAATGATATACAGACCAGATGGAAGCAGAGGAAGTGGCAGACCGATGGACAGAGGGAATAATAGAATCCATGGGAATATCGATACATGAAGTCCATAAGCGGGCACTCTCCCGCTGTTTATACTTCACCTCGACACCGCAAGGGACATGAGGAACATGATGAGATGAGATGAAATCAGATCTCTTGGCAAGTTTACGTTCAGTACCTTGTCATTGCTTTCTGAACTTAAGTCTATCATATTTATTGTTTACTTCGACCATATATAACTTGACTTATGCCTAGTTGTTTCAATGTTAATATATCTACTTGAGGCCACCTCGATGCCCATATTCCTTCGTTTGTAAGTGTTATTTGTAATTTTATAACTAAATGATTGTGCTCAACGTTGTGAGCAGAAAAATGGTATGATGTGAAATTTTAAACATTGTTTTAAATCTATTTGTAATCATAATGTAATCACTTTAGTTTCTCTTTCTATCTCCGGTGATTGTCTCCTAGGACAAATGTTTTACAAACAATAAGATGGTTTTCTTCACAAAACTATATCAGCCTGTCTCCTCTGTTGTTTCAGGTTCCCACACTATGTTGTCCTACAATCTGCTTATATTTCATTTTTCCAGCCTTTGTGTTCATGTATCCCATGACTATTAGGAGGTCTGATAGTTTTACCACTTTCAGTGTTTGTCATGTAGATGTATTAAACAAATCACGAGGATTCCATTCCCCCACCTAACCCCTTGGTATTTTATGAAAAGCCCATCTTGCTCAGATTAGAACAAAAATCCTACCTATATCAATCAGTGTACACTGGAAACAAGGTGACAACGTTAACACTTCTGTTGCAGTTCTGCATCAGTTGGGGATCTTAACATCCCTGCAGAATCTAACATACAAATTATGTACTTATAATGTTCTGTATCTGTTTTCCAGTCAGCTGTACTAACTGATGTAACCAAATCCCTGCAGGTTGTAGCTAGTGCACTCAATGACATCCCCATTGCGTGTGTGCCCTGCAAGCGGTTGGTTACAGACACCAATGACAGTCTTCACACTGATCCCATTCTTTCCAAGTTGTCCGTCATGAGGGACGAGGAAGGTGCTAACAAGTGCTGTGCTTACAACTCTGAACAAATCTCGCTTGTTTTTGAACTGGTAAAGCTCTACACGTCATCTTCATTGTCGCCATCACCATCAGTGAATGTGTGTCATTATCACCACTAAGATTGTTATCACCGCCATCGTTAATATCGTCATCTCAACATAATTATCATCACGGACTGCATCATTTCTCCCAATAATGTTATTACAATAATTATCAACTTTATTATCGAAACTGCTGTTATGGTTGTTAACACCATCTATATCATTATTGTTATCAGTAGACTATCTTAATTATCATCATATTAATATTGTTTTTGATTATTATAATCCAATAGGCAATGAGACGGGAGACAATTCCAGGTAAGTGCTGCAAACTGGTGTGCACTGCATTCATCTGTGCTTACATCTGTCTCCCCAATTTCGTCGTCGCATTCTGTGAGCTCATTTCCTGCCACGTAACTTGACTAACAAGACACAAAAGTTAGATTGCACGATTTATTGCCTGAGGGGATGAACATCTTTCTCCGTAATCCGGTATACTCTCGTGAGTAACGTAACCTGCGCGAGAATCGGTGGCGGTTCTCGCCGTGTTGGTAACTTAGGAGTATATGAGCGGGTCGCTCAGAAAGCAATGGCAAACTACAGAGCGTAATCTTGCTTGGTACATCAACAGCAGCTTGTATAGTTTATGCGACTTTTAATGCATTTCGAAAACTTCTGTTGATGAGGATGTGTCTTTAGTTTCAGGCACTGAAAAATTGTGTTCACTTTGTCCTAGATGTCGCATTAAATCTTATGTTCATATTGACATTTTAACCACACGAGTCACCGTAGACATTAGTTCGGAGACTTAACAATGAGATACATGAAACACGTGACGGAAACATTACCAATCGAGGCCTTATCCCAGCATTTCTGTGTCTGCTGTGCTGAATCATGACCTGGTATGCTCTCCACTGCTCCTGTACCGGTCTTGCAAATCCTTATTTCATTTTTTTTTTCAATGTTGTAATGTTTTCATCTTCTCATTTTTCTCATCCCGTTCTTATTGCCTTAGTGTAGGCACTGTAGTGTCTTCCTTTTGTTTAAATGTTGTGTTCTGTGTATGCATTTGTTTATTGATGAAGGCTATTTGTCGCAACGTCTTATGTTTTTTGTAATTGTTTTCTGTATAGCTGCATTACATTGTGTTATTTTATATTGCTTATATTTCCAGAGCTTTACCGCAGTTCATATTATTTTATTCATACTTTAACTGTGTAATTTCAGAAAGCCTGTTAGAGTTTGATCCAGCTGATTTCTCATTTAGTCCAGTGTCAGCTCACAAAAGACTGTATCCTCCTGAAAGAACGAATAATGACTCAGGTACATTTAGTTTTTTTTTTTTTTTTTTTTTAACAGGAATTCTTAACATGTTACATATTACCATAAAAAAAAATAATGATGGATGGACTGAGACGACGGCATGCAGAAGTATCATCAGGAGAGGTGATCCAGAACACCAAAGACCGAGATCTATGGATAGACATGAACGCCCACGCCAGCTGGCAGGGCACACATTGAGATGATAAGGAGAAGTAAAGTAATTATATGACTCCTTTCCATGTGGTGTATTGGGTATATGTTTAGACCTGTTGGCAAAGGATGGCCTATGTTATCACTATCACCCGAGGCCAGTTCGTTTCCATGTAATAACCTCGCACTCAAATGAAGCTGGCTCGACATGGATGGCAGATGGCTGTGAAGATACAAACTGTCTTGTACCGTACGGCTTGGCACATGATGCTAGAGGAGGTTTATATTGTAGAGAAGAAGAGAAACGAGAAAACATGATGTGGTAAACAAGTTTTTCTTTATGCATAACCGCATTCTAAATTACTTTCTCTATGGGCAGCTGGCTTTTGAAACCACAAATTGGACGTTGGCAGCTGCAACTCAAAGATAATGCAAGCGAGACATACAACAGTTAGAGACAGACACCACAAACTGGGAGGGAAAGACCTGATACTAATCCGTGAAGATGTACTATAAGAAATCATCTTACCACGTCGCTCAAGGATTCCTGATCATAGAGCGAGTCTACCCGTTCATAGAAACCATCGAATGAGGCTACTGATTAATATTTTTGACTGATACAACAACCAAGCAACCTAGTTTTCCTTTTCTTAGCTAAGTATGATCGAAGTCAATAAAATCAAACGATGGCCTGGAAGTCAGCATGACCGAATGGATAAGATCGCGTGTTCTGATGCCGAGGTAAAGGTTTTCTCTTCTTCTTCTGCGTTCATCCGGAGTGTCTTTTCAGATGTAATTGCGGTTTGTTGTTATGCACCCTTTGGCCTACACCCTTAGGCCAACTCATCCCACTTTTGCGTGCGTTTTTACCAGGTTAGCATTCCTGGGGGACTTTCACTTTAGAGGTGCCGTCCACATCCCAGCTGGTCAAGTTGGAACGGTCCAAGACTTCACGTTCATCCCTCAAGGGAAGGCAAGGACAGTCCATGGGCATTATTCGCCAACCAGGGAGGCTTCCATAATTGCAGAGCCGACAAATAGTCCTCTGGTGCTATGCAAACTCTGGGAATCGCCACGTCCTGATTGCCATGGAGTTGGCGTAGGGCAAAGTACCACCCATTGCAGGTGACCTAGAGTCTTGCACATTTCAGTGACAGACGTGAAGATCGAGTGGATTGTGAACCACTCTGCCGGAAGTAAGCTAAGGGAAGGTCGAGCACGGACTACGGGTCCGTGAGAGATAATTCACGCCTGGACCGCGTTCGAGGTAGGACGGAGAATGGCACATGTTGCCATAAGCGAGATAGGCATTCGGATGGCATAAGAACTGCTGACATGTGTGAGGTGCTAACATGAGCGCACTGTATTGCCATGGAGCGAAATGAGTCACAAATGAGTCGGCAATAAGTTATTGCTGGATGGATTACGACTGGCGATTCTACTGCCATTGAGCTATTCTGTGTTGCCGATGGATGAGATGATGTTACTCGGTTGCTAACTGACATAAGCCTGGGTCATTGACAGTGAGTTGAGTGACCGGGCATGAGAAAGAATGGAGATGAAAGTGGGAGACAGTAAAGTGACTGACCTGGCTATGAGAAAACAGCCAGTCCTGAGAAATAATGCGAAGGGTGAGTGTGGACCCCAGGGGATGGGGGAAGGACAGTTTAGTTTTGTGTGAAGTCAAGGGACTTCAAGACAGTTAATGTGTAGATGCCGAACTGGTCGGTAGTCTAAGGAGAAGCGGAGTTAGAGATCTCCGTGTTGTGTTGTTCTCCCAATTGTGAAGACAGGCCTGAACCAGAGTGGGTTCTATAGTGAGTGAGGGCCTGAACCCAGAGTGGGTTGCATAGTTGAGCAGTGGCTCCGACCCAAGGTGTGGGTTGTATTGTAGGAGATCCAGCCGTGGATAGTAGCTGGACTGAATGTCTTGTGAATTTGAGATTCATCAGGCCGTGAGAAGCCAAGGATGTGTGCTGGTTAAATTGTGAGGAGGATATTTATATTCTATGGATTACATTGTTTCTGGATATATACATATGTTCCGTGAGTCTGTGTTATTTCTGTAATAAAGGATTATGTGCGCCAACTGAATCTTGTTTAATGACTGGTGAATGTGCACTGCGGGGATGAGTTATATTGCAAGACAGTTAGATATCTACATTGACACACCAGGAGTATTCGTTACCTAGACAACGACCATCACACGACAATATCATGAACATATCATCGTAAGAACTTCGTGATATTATCATCAGAACGACGTGTGACATCTGGGGTCTCCTCCGGTCAAGGACGACGGGGATATATTGATCATCTGGGAGCTCGTCGCTTAGTAAGGAGTATCTGGAAGGCTACGTACGGTCAAGAACATTATAGACATTGTTGTCATTCTGAGATATCTGTGGGCTCTTCGCTGAGAGAGGAGTTAGTATCTGTGACTTCGTTCCATCAATTTAGACAGTACTGCGTCAAGAGATTAACAGCAACTCTTTTGTGTGTGTAAGACGCCACATCGAAGAAAAACTGTCAGCGCGCGTGAAAAAAATACGCGGCAGAAATCACAAGCGAACAGTCAGTTCACGTCAAGTTCACTACAGGTGGATTGGATACCAACCATATCGCTGAAACGAGCGGGGGTGTTGGAGATTTAACGCAGCACAGATCAACCGGCAGAGTCGACTAGGGTGACAGGGGTAGTCACTAGTCAAAACAGAACAGAGAAAATTGACATTTCTGAATCACCGGGAGGGGTGACAGGACGGGGGAAATTGTGAGTTTCCTCGGACAAATCGGGTCAGCGCTGTTTACGAGAGCAGGTGACTGAAGGGGATTGTAACGGTACCCCTACCACAGCCGGGTAGGGGCTGAGAAGGTTGACCTTGGGTGACAAGGCTGTTTAACAGTAAGCTATAACAGTAAGGGAGTTAGCTTAGTAGTAGAGAGTTAATGAATGCTGCGCATTCATTAACTAGTGGGAAATCATAGTTGGTGAACGTGTGTGCACGAATGGGTCGAAGTATCCAGGGGTTGCACACACGTCACTTGGGACTTGGGATTCAACTAGGTAAACAGAAAACATGTCTGTAAATAACATCACCAGTTTGAAGATGTATTATTTCAACCAATAAACGCATGTTTATATAATAGACGAGACTTGTCCACTATATCGACACGAGCCATCCACTATACACAGCCTTATCGTATCACCTGTACTGTTATACAGGCTGTTTTGGTGCCGTCGACCTCAAGATCTCCAACATGGGTCGTCGCGGAGATTGTTGACTCAAGCGAAGATTTGTTTTGTCTGCGTCTGGAGATGGGTTTTCTCAAGTAGATTATGAGAGACGCAGCAACTGAAAGCCCGCCCAGGGGTAGTTGTTGTGATTTCCCGGTGTTTGCTAAGTGGATCTTAGTCAAGGTCAGGAGGTTTGCTTAATCTTGTTTCATAGAGAGACCGATATTTTTTGATATACCTGACTCACCAATATACAGTGCCTTGATCGCTGACATTACGCTGCTTTTTGTTGAAGTCAAGAATTGCTGTTTTACATCGAAATTTTTAAATGATGTCGTCACCGCTAGATGCATCTTACAACTTGTAAATTAACCTTGTACCTCGGGAAATAAATTATCTGTCTACAGCCGAACGATCAGCTCCAATTGGAACAGCGAAATCTCGAGGATGATAAAATTTATGAGCGTGGTCTCAGCTCACTGGACTGTTTGAGGTTGAATCAAGATCGATTTTCACTTTCTGGACCAGTAAATTTCTCGAAGCAAGGTCAACAGTCACTTCAGCTAAGTGAAGGCATCGAATATGTTCAACTTGTCTCAAATCAAATTTGTTTCAATTGATTTGAACTGACCGTTCCACTGCCATTGTCGATTGGAACCTCTTTCATCAAGATTGTCGATTGGAACCTCTTTCATCAAGATTGTCGATTGGAACCTCTTTCATCAAGATTGTCGATTGGAACCTCTTTCATCAAGATTGTCGATTGGAACCTCTTTCATCAAGTTTGTCGATTGGAACCTCTTTCATCAAGATTGTCGATTGGAACCTCTTTCATCAAGATTGTCGATTGGAACCTCTTTCATCAAGATTGTCGATTGGAACCTCTTTCATCAAGATTGTCGATTGGAACCTCTTTCATCAAGATTGTCGATTGGAACCTCTTTCATCAAGATTGTCGATTGGAACCTCTTTCATCAAGATTGTCGATTGGAACCTCTTTCATCAAGATTGTCGATTGGAACCTCTTTCATCAAGATTGTCGATTGGAACCTTTTTCATCAAGTTTGTCGATTGGAACCTCTTTCATCAAGTTTGGGTAATGGATAATTTTAGGTTAATTAACAACATACTCAATTGAACAGAATATTTCTTGCTGCTTACTTTAAAATAATATTGTCTTAAAATATTAGTATATTATATTGCTTGGTACTTTCCATTATAGATTTTTTTAGGATGGAGGCCCAGGATTTTTCTCAAGTACTGAGTGGAGTTGGTGGAGCAATATCAAAGTTGGACGCAGTATTAAGACAGCAAAGTGTAATCAGTGATGTCGAGAGATTTAATGGACAGGCGAACCAATTTAAGAAATGGATTATTTCTATTGAGAAACATGCTTATCTAGTGAACGCTACAGATGAGGATAAAAGGAATTTAGCATATAGAACTAGTACAAGTCCTGTTTCTGACCATATAAGAAGAAAGCTAGAAGCTGGAGGAGGTGAAACCTGGGAACAATTCAAAGACGACCTGGCACATAAATATGCAGAAATTACTGACCCCCAACACGCATTCTCAGGGTTGCGACAGACGAGACAAAATACTACAGAAAGTGTACAGCTATACAGTGATAGGTTAATCAATTTAGCTGAAGAGTCATTTTTGGGACAGAATGTACGAGCTGAAGAAGTGGAACGGATGTTGGTGGGGATTTTTGTTGATGGGATTAGGTCAGATGGATTGAAATTTAAATTATTGAGAGAGAATCCTGCAAGGTTGTCACAAGCTGTAGATATCGCTATACAAGAAGAAAGCTTGAGGAGAAGGTTTAGATTGAGGGTAGGACGAGAGTTAGGTAGTAGTTCAGAAGATAGAATTGAAGAACCAATGGAAATAGGACAGTATAGATATGGATGGAGAGGAAGACGAGGAGAAATACAGATGGTACAAGGAAACAGTAACGTATATAATCAAGGTAGAGAAGGACAAGTGAGAAATACTGTAAGAAACATGGTAGGTAACACAAATAACACAAATGTGGTTTGTTGGGGATGCCACCAACGTGGGCACATTTTTCGCTTCTGTGATAACAGACGTGTCCCATCGAATACACAAAATAATAGAGGTGCTCAGACTAGTACACAGAATAGAACTGTAAATAGTAGATCAGCAAATGGGAATTATGGAGAAGTGCAGAGAAATTTTAGAAGGTCAGGAAATCAGGGAAATTGGCATCCCGCTTACTGAACAGGATCGGCAGTAGGGGGGAAGATAGTAAGATCCAAAAGATGAATCAATATATTAAAAACCCAAATGATGAGTATAATAGGACATTTAGAAATAAAAAACATAAGAACTGGCCTCAACTTGGGGAGATAAAACGGTTGTCACTAAATATGGTTGATCCTAGTTCATGTATAATAGAAATAGGGAAATATAAAATTAGAACATTAGTTGACTCGGGAGCGCAAGTTAGCGTGATTAAAGAAACATTTTTATATCGAATATTAAAAAATTGTAAAATATTTAGAATTCAGGAGAATCTTCATTCGGTAACTGGACACAAATTAGAAGTGCTTGGACAAACGATGATAAATTTTAAATTAGGAGGGATAAATGTTAGGCATATGTTCCATGTGGTCAAGGATTTAAATAGAAATATGATATTGGGTAGAGATTTTTTATTGAAAAATGGGGTGAGACTTTTTTTTGATTTGCATAAATTAAAATTCCAAGATGTTTACGTAGATTTAGAAGAAGATATGCATGTGTCGACACTAGTTAGAGTCAAAACGACCATGAATTTGAAACCACAAACGGTTAATTTAATACAGGCAAAAATGAAAAAAAATCCGTACTTTTCGGTTGGACAAACAGTTAAAATAACGGAATTAGAGAGAGAAATAATACAGGAACCTGGCTTAGAAGTCACCGATGGGTTAATAGTATTAGATAAACATCTCAGCTTTCCAGTGATGCTCCTAAACAATACAGGAAAAAATATTAAATTATATAGAGGTTGTGTAATCGCTAAAGTAGCGTATAATGATGATAACATGTTAACTATAGAAAAAGAAAACATATTGGGAAATGATTATTCAGAAACTCCCATGGTTAGAAATAATGTTCAGAAATAAGTATAAAAGAAGCTGGAAAAGACGAAATGATGAATTGATCCATACATTTAAAAAATATCCATCTCAAATAGATACAGTTGACAAAAGGACAAGAGAACAAGAATTGTTATCACAATTAAAAGCCCCACCGGAGAATAAAGAAATATTAGAAAAATTGGTGAAAGAAAATCAAGACGTTTTTGCAATTAATGATTTAGAATTGGGAAGGACTAGTACAGTTACAATGGAAATAGATACTGGAGATCATCCACCAATTAGTTTAAAACCGTATAGAACACCCTTAAGGAATAGAGAAGTTGTTGAAAAAGCAATAGAAGACATGCTGAAGGCAGGAATAATAACAAGATCGAAGTCAGAATGGTCATCTCCGATCGTCATCGTGACCAAATCTGATGGTTCAAATCGATTCTGTTGCGACTACAGGGCGTTGAACAAAATCACTAAGAATCTAGCGTACCCATTGCCAGTGATTGATGATATTTTGGGTTTACTTAATGGGTCTACTTTCTTTACCACGTTAGATGCAAGATCAGGATTTTGGTGTATACCTATGTCCCCAGACGCCCAGAAAAAGAGTGCTTTTTGTACACACGCAGGTTCTTACGAATTCTTACGAATGCCTTTTGGAGTTCGTACAGCGCCCTCGTATTATATGCTATTAATCAATCAAGTTTTAGAGGGTATGCAAAAATTTGCATTGGCATATATAGATGACATTTTAATTTATACAGCAGGAGATATAGATGATCACTTAAAACATGTAAAATTAGTATTCGACAGATTAAGAATACATGATGTTAAACTGAAGCTTAGTAAATGCGAATTTTTAAAAACAGAAACAAAGTATTTGGGGTATATTATTAATAGAGACGGAATTAAACCAGATCAAGATAAGGTTAAAATTATTAGAGAATTATCCCCTCCAACTAACGTAAAAGAAGTGCGTGCGTTTATTGGAACCTGTGGGTATTATAGGCGTTTCATTCCAGGGTTCTCAAAGATAGCAGAGCCTATTACTAACTTAACTGGAAAATACACTAGATTTAAGTGGGATGATGAATGTCAAAAAGCGTTCGAGTTTTTAAAAAATAGCCTAAAAGTAGTGCCACTATTGACATATCCAGATTTAAATAAACAGCTAATATTATATACAGATGCTTCAGATAATGCTGTAGGAGCGTGTTTGGTTCAACCATATGAAGGAAAAGAATCTGGAATACCAGGTGTTAAAAATGAAAGGCCAATCTATTTCTTGTCTCATAAACTTAGCAAGTCTCAAAAGAAATGGTCGACTATTGAGAAGGAGGCTTATGCTATACACTATGCTCTCCAAAAACTAAATTACTACTTACATAACGCCAATTTCATTATTAGAACTGATCACATGCCATTAAAGTCTATATTAGAAGCACCAATACAAAATAGGAAAATACAAACGTGGGCATTAAATCTACAGGGATACAATGCTAAGGTAGAATATGTTTCAGGAAAACATAATACATGCGCCGATTTATTGTCTAGAATCCCGTATCCACAGTCATCAGGAAACACGGAAGATGAAGGAGAACCGGAGATAGACGATCGAAACTGGCAAGTAAATATATTAGATTCTGCCATAATAAATAGAGAAGACTTTGAGAGTTTACCGTCGGATCAAGAGTCTGAACCTAGAGCAGAAGACCCACATTTAGCACAATTTAATATGAAAGATGAACAAGAATTAGATCCAAAAATAATACAGATAAAAAGAAAACTGAAAGAAACAGGGGAAAACAGTTTTAAAAGAAAATTTTTAGAGCTACAAGAAGACAATCAATTATATTATGTCGGTGAAAAAGGTGAGGGATTAAGAAAATATATTCCGAAACATTTAGAACGAGAAGTTTTAAAGGCATATCATGATAATAATGGTCATTTTGGACGAGATAAGTTAGTTAAGTCTATTAGCAGTAAATATTACTGGCCGAATTTATTTAAAAGCGTATATGAATATGTTGAAGCATGTGAAAAGTGTAGGTTAAGAAACATGAAGATAATTAAATGTCCCTTACAAGATACCGATATTCCTCAATTTCCAATGCAGAAAGTAAGTTTGGATATTTCAGGTCCTCATCCAAAAACATTATCGGGAAATGTATACCTACTACATATCGTAGATTCATATAGTCTCTGGCCAGAAGTTTATCCGATTCCAGACAAGAGTTCTGATTCAGTTATAAATATGCTTTTACAAGAATTTATACCAAGGTTTGGGTGTCCACAAATAATACTTACAGACAATGGGAAAGAATTTGTAAATAGAAAGTTTGAAAAATTGGTAAAAGATTTGAATATAAAACACATTAAAACTTCGTATTACAGACCATCTTCGAATGCCAAAAATGAGCGACAACATAGGACATTATACAATATACTAGCGAAAAATGTAGAAGAACACGATATGGATTGGGATCTTTATTTGGGAATAGCATTAGGGGCGATCCGTACACACCAAAATGAAGGAACAGGCTTCTCACCATTTTACCTAGTACATGGGAGAGAACCAATATTACCAATTGACAATTTATTAAAGCCTAGGAGAAAATATGTGGGGGAGGATTTTCAGGAAACAAGGTTGCAAGAAATGCACAAAGCACATATACGTTTAAGAAATAATATAATTAAAGCTCGAGAAAGACAGAAGAAATACACAAATAAAAATGCACACTTACAAGAGTTTAACATAGGTGATAGAGTTTATTACAAAAAACATAGGAAAAACTCTAAGTTTGATGCTCATTGGGTCCCGGGATATTATATTTTAGAAAAAAAAAGGGTCCAGTATCGTATACTATTAAGAATCAAGTTACAGGGCATGTTGCACGTTCACATGTAGAGCACTTAAGACGGGATAATGAGGAAAAAGATGCAGAGAATAATAATAATTATTATTATTCAGAAGAAATATTGTCAGATGGACAGATTATCAGACAAACGGAATATCCAATACCTATAGAGAATGGGAAACAAGTAACAACAGCATCTACTACTGCTGAACAAGAAGAAACAATACCAAAAACAGTCATGACAGAGGAAAACAACACGTATGACGGTTATAATAGTGAAGGATCAATCAAAGAATAAATAGACGCTCCATTTATGAATACTAGACAGGCAGTAAAAAGAAAGTTAGATAGACAGACAGAAAAAGAAATTAAGAGGCAAAGGAAATTTAGAGTGAATTCCTCAAGTGATGAAGATATGCCACTGTTTGAAAATTTATTAAGACATCAAGATAGGAAGATTAGATTGGATTTAGAAAGGAAGAGATTAGCGGTTGCTAGTAATGGGTATACAGATGCGGAACAAGAGATGGATGAAAAGTCAGAAACTGATGAGGATGCTGATATGAAAGAAGATAGTTCTCCTCGGGAGGATGGCGACATTGATGTAGATATTGCACTTATAGAAAAAAATTTGGAGTTATTAAGAAAATGGAGAAGTGATAAATAGCGTGGTAGAATATTCTGCAGATTGCAGATAGAAGAAGAAGTTAGAGACGGTATTTGTGAATTTCTAAGGAAGAAAGTTAGCAAATAACTTAATCAAGAGTTATTGAGAGTTGTCGGGATGAGTAGACATAATATTGTAGTAAGTTAAGACTTATTGATATATGCTTTATTATCATTTTGATTTTTAAGTTGAAGTGTTGAGTTTTTCTTAGACGGAAAATAATTGATTAGTAGTCATAATATGTATGTATATATATGGTCTTTCATTTCATCACATATGGTTATTTTGAATAATGTGTGGGGATAAAAATGATGTCAAAGAATGAGGGGGTTGATATTGTTTGCTCTATTGTTTTGACTTCAGTTGTTCTTTATAAAATGTGATAATATGTTACCTTAGCTGTTTATTTTTACAAAACTTTGCTTTTGTTTTTCTTGAGTTACCCTGGGTGTGTTTAAAATGATTTCTAGCTTGACGTTCAGTTATGGGAAAAATGAAGAGTTGTTTTTGGGAGATTGCAGAAAATATGAAACATAGAGTAAGGGCCATGCTTCGTTTTATGAATTTTGCGACTTGAAGTTGAGCTGTTTAACGTGTATAACGTTTATAAATAGGAATTGAGGGTGAAACATGATTTAGTTAAGGGGGAAGTTGTGGTGATTAGCGAAGTAACTCAGTATGTTGTAGGGAAAGTAGTGGAGAAGTATATTTAAAAGTGGCTGGGGCTTGTCAGCAACAATTGATAATTACATGTGGGTTAGAAAGAGTTAAACCGTTAAAAATGGTTTGGGGGATTGAATTGGGGACTACATTAGACGGTTCGTAATGTAAATACATGGATTGAAAGCCATGGATGAGGGGAATGACGGGCAATAATGGGTAAATGGGAGTTGAAATAGGAGCTGGGTTGAACAGCGTTTAATGGGAGAATATGGGGGGAATGCCAGGTTGAATTTTGGCATTTAAATAAGTGGACACTGGAAGAAGAAGACTGTACTTAACAGTATACTAATAATTTGGAGGTTTTGAAGGAATGGTTGAACTTGACGAGGTGAATAATACAAAAGGTTGTAGTTTTGGATTAACATAACTTTTTGATAACAACAATTATTATTGACGGAAATGAAGATAAATTTTGGAAACTTTATTTTATAAAGTTTTGAGAATGCATGGGAAGAGAAATGTGATTACTTCTTACTTTTTCCTTACTTTCTAAACTTCCTTAGGTGCGCACCAAACCAATCTTTTTTCTGTCTATCCTAGAATAGCGAGAATGTGAGTAAGTGAGAAAAGATAAAGAAAATATCTTCAATTTTTGTCAATCATAATTTAGATGGACACTTTAAAAGCGGTTCGCTTATAGAGAGTTTTGTAGAGAGTTTTTGTGGAGAACTTTATAACGAATTTTGTAGAGAGTTTTGTATTATTGATATTGTATGAAGTATGTCTCTGGTTAGCATTTGGCTATGATGAGATAGGAGGGTGAGATTTGAATTAGGAAATATATGTGAAGGGATTGTTGGGCAGATGTGGTATAGAACCGTAGAGTTAAGTGGTTAAGAGTTGGGGTTGAGACTTTCAGAGAAAATGTCTCCTTGAAGAAGGGGAAGTATATAACAGTAAGGGAGTTAGCTTAGTAGTAGAGAGTTAATGAATGCTGCGCATTCATTAACTAGTGGGAAATCATAGTTGGTGAACGTGTGTGCACGAATGGGTCGAAGAATCCAGGGGTTGCACACACGTCACTTGGGACTTGGGATTCAACTAGGTAAACAGAAAACATGTCTGTAAATAACATCACCAGTTTGAAGATGTATTATTTCAACCAATAAACGCATGTTTATATAATAGACGAGACTTGTCCACTATATCGACACGAGCCATCCACTATACACAGCCTTATCGTATCACCTGTACTGTTATAAAGCAGTTACTGAGAAAACTTCCACGGAGTTAAAAGAGCAGCTGGGTGGGGCTGTCGTGGTTGTGTGGAAACTGTTTGTACGGAGTAATTTTTCACTGAGGGTGATAAAGAGAAATTGAGGTGACATTGTGAGTTGGGGGTGGAAGGAGTAAAGGTACTCAGGAGAATTTCCACGGCCTATTGTGGTCAAGATGACTCATCGTGAATGAACAAAACAAGGCGTTTTGTGTGAAACCAGACTTTATTGTTCGTCTTTGTTAAAAGCCCGTTGTGTTCATTACTTTATAATCAGCAAACATTTTGACAACGAATGATGACATGGCAGCTCCGCGAACATAGTTGCATACAGTTGCCAAAAAGAACTGACTGTACAGAGTGAAAGCGTTGAACATTTACTGCCATTATTTTGGTCTTTTCTCTTGGTGAATCTATAACATATATGATACAGCAAAGCACCATCTCCGCAACGAAAGTAACAACATATCGAAAGAACACTTTGGATAATTATTATTACCGTCAACGTTTCCGACAGTTGGAACTCGTGATCACAACGCGAAATGAAGTAACCACTCAACAAATCAACAAGTCGCTTTGAAATCTAGCGGTGTAGACATTTCGGAAAATTTAACACAGATATTTCCAGCCGATTGTGGGAAACTATTAAAAACTATTAAACGAACTTGTGGCGACGGATTAATAGACACATATTTGTCGGCCAACCAGTTGGACATTCTGTTTGCTGCTCATTGTCTTATATATACTGTTTTCGGGTGTTAAGCAATTACTTGTATGTGGTCCAGTGTTTGTCAAGAGTAGGGGATTCTTGTGTTGTTTCTCGAAGGCCGGGAGACAGGGCGAAATGTTATTTTCTGAGGTGCACCATATATAATTTCTGGGAAGAACATCGAAAGGTCGGTTTATTTGGTTCTGCAGGGACGGTCCTGAATTATATAACGTGCCAGTTTGTGTTTAGCGTCAGATCTGTGTATAAATTGATGCTATAATTTTTTTTTCTTTTCTTTTTTCTTTTCGTTATATTTACATATGATATTTCTTGTGGTCGGATATATGTTATTATTGTGATCTTTCGTCATGTCTGCTGTCTAGTGGTCTTTGTTAGTTTATATTTATATATTACGCGCACTGTGGGTGTCCCTACACAAGCTTGTGGTTGTTACTGTGGTTTATTTCTTTGTGATCACCGTCTCCGTGTACTTGGCTTGTGAGTCTAACGTTTTTATAGAAAACACTTATTGTTATCATCCATTCGTTTGTATATGTATTTATATGTATGTTTAACAATATTTCCAGAAATGTTATACAACTATGTGTTATAGATATATGCGAGGGATAGGGATATTTTCCCCTCACTACCTAGTGCTTATAGAGTGACTGGGTGAGTACAGAGTGATATTTTAGCACTACGAATTTACGTACACAGGGAGTGCTGGTGTACTTAGGGAAGTGACACAAAGACTAACAGCAGAGTCGTCACATTTATAGTTGGCTGACAGACAGCAACGTGTCCACAAGTACAAGATGCCTACTTTAATGGAATATATTGAAGCAGGTGAACGAATAGGCCTGAAAGGTAAAGAGCTACAGGAGTATGCAGAAGCAAAAGAACAAAAACAGATGGAAAGAGAGGAGAGGCATAATGAACGCGAGGTAAAACGCCTACAGGAAGAAAAGGTAGCTGAAGCCAAGCGTCTACAGGAAGAGAAAGAGACACAAGTAAAACTAGCTGAAATGGAAAACAAGCGTCTACAGGAAGTAAAGTTAGCTGAAATAGAAAACAAGCGTCTACAGGAAGAGAAAGAGACACAAATGAAAATGGAAATTGAGAAAGAGAAGATTAAGATGGAAGCTGAAATTGCTCTCAGAAAATTAGAACTATCTTCGAAAGGTCAAAGTGAGGAAAGCAGAAGACCGTCGCAGTCGTCACAGAGATTAAAACTGGCATATTTTACAGACCGGGACCAACTTGAAAATTATTTGGCCAGGTTCGAGGCATCAGCCAAAGCGTTAGGTATTCCAGAGAAGGAGTATGCGATGCGACTTGGCGAGTTTCTTACGGGCAAGGCACTAGACACCATGTTCAATTTACCTGTAGAAGAAAGAAACAACTACACTATCTTACGTCAACGTTTGCTGACAAAGTTCCAACTCACTGAAGCATGGATATAGAACAAAGTTTAGACAGTTAGTGTCAGAGACAAATCAAGATTTCACAGATTTTGTTAACACTGTAAAGAATACATTTAACAAATGGATGGAGCTTGCAGAAGTAGGGAAAGATTTTAATAAATTAGTAGATCTAATGTTAAGAGACAAGGTAGTATCTGCATGCAATTCTAATTTAGTGGCGTTCTTTGAGGAACGGAAGCCAAAGGACATAGACACAATGTCTCAGTTAGGGCAAAATTACATGACTGCACATCCTAACAGTTCTATTGGGAAACTAATGAGTGAGGAAATAGTCTGTGCAGCGTACACTAAACAGGACCAGAATCCAGTCATCAGACCAAGGGCGAAAAGTGTGGATTCAGCTCAGAAAGGT
Organism: Cepaea nemoralis; assembly: GCA_014155875.1. Lineage (NCBI taxonomy): Eukaryota > Metazoa > Mollusca > Gastropoda > Stylommatophora > Helicidae > Cepaea > Cepaea nemoralis. The sequence continues at coordinate 218,778 of JACEFZ010019943.1, read as the reverse complement.
GAGCAGCAAGAACTTCAAGATAATGGTTTCCGAGGAAACAATGTTGGTAGAGTAGGACGGTACCCATATAGAAGAGGGAATTTCCAGAGACGTCCAAATTATGCCGGATGTTGGAATTGTGGGAGCTGGAGACACAAGGCAGCACAGTGTGATGCACAGCCAGCCAGTGAGCCAACAAGTAACGCAAGGAAGGAGATCACTTGTTTCAAATGTGGAAGGAATGGGCATTTCAGCCATCAATGTAGGATGAGAGAAACAGAGCACTCAAATGCAGCGCAAGTAATTGAGACGCTGAACAATGAAGATTGTAGTGGGTGCAAACCTTTTTTTGAAAAAGACAGTCAGCCAGTCCTAATATGTGGTCATACAGTGAAAGCAGGATCAGCAGTGCATGAAGGAGGCAGTTTGAAGCTGCATCAGGGATTTGTCAATGATAGACCAGCGTTAACAATTAGGGATTCCGGATGTACGTCTATCGGAGTCAGGAAAAGTTTAATAGATCCCTCGGATTATACAGGGAAAAAGATTAGATGCATAACATTCAACGGCACAGTAGAGTTCTACCCATTAGCCATAATAACAGTAAAAACACCATATATCACTGGAAGAGTGACAGCGTGTGTTTTGGACTCACCAGTGGCTGATTTGTTCATAGGAAATGTTATAGGAGTTAAAGATTGTACAGAAGAGGACGTAGTTTATTGGGACCAAAAATATAGTGTAAGCAGTAATGAGGTGGTTACCACAAGAGAACCTAAATTAGAGAGTATAGCTGAGGTAGAAGAGGCACTTGAAGTAGACACAGGAACTCAGGACAAGGATAGTACAGCTGAGCAGATGAGAATGGATCCAAAATATAGTGCTAGTGAATCCCAGAGACAAGATACTACTCTGAACAAATGTTCCCAAGGGTGTAGGAGAGTAGAACATAGGCGGTCAAAGAAGGGTAGATGGTGCTTCGAGAGGAAGAACAATGTTCTCACTCGCCGCTTTTCAGATAGTGGAACTGCACATGGGCAAGGAGCAGTACCGTTAGCACATAGAGACCGATATACTAGAACAGCTCAGGATAGTGCATGTGCAGGGCACATAGGCATAAGGCGTATGCAGCAGAAAGCAAGGTGCCAGGTATATGGGCCAAGATTGAATAAAGAGTGCAGACTAAACAGAGACTCAAGTGTAATGGTGCAATATGCAGATAGGAAAGTTGAGTCAGGTCAAAAGAGTGTTCGCGACATTACTGACCCAGGGCTAGGGATAGCAAACAGATGTTGTAATTGTAGAGGTACCATGAGTCATGGGTACATGAAAGGTAGACACAGCATCGACAGGAATCAGAGGAGGGTTCATGCAAGAACAGAACCACCTGATATAGGGTCGGTACACAAATAGTATTGTGTGGTCGTGAAGTAGTAAGAGACCTGTGGGTACATAAGTATAATGCTTTCCTATGATGTATTATTATTATGTGATGTATTAGTTCATGCATTGGTACACAAGATAGAAAGATGGTTGTATTTATGTGTGACGAATATAGGAGTATACTATGAGCATTTGATGTATTATGTAGTGTGGTAGCTAGAGTAAGGTGCAGCCATACTTAGGGCTACCCAGGCAATATGTCTGGGTCATATGTTTAGTAAGTTTTAGTCTCCCAATATTTGAAAACGAAGTTTTCTTTTAAGAGGGGGGGTGATGACATAAGCCTGGGTCATTGACAGTGAGTTGAGTGACCGGGCATGAGAAAGAATGGAGATGAAAGTGGGAGACAGTAAAGTGACTGACCTGGCTATGAGAAAACAGCCAGTCCTGAGAAATAATGGGAAGGGTGAGTGTGGACCCCAGGGGGATGGGGGAAGGACAGTTTAGTTTTGTGTGAAGTCAAGGGACTTCAAGACAGTTAATGTGTAGATGCCGAACTGGTCGGTAGTCTAAGGAGAAGCGGAGTTAGAGATCTCCGTGTTGTGTTGTTCTCCCAGTTGTGAAGGCAGGCCTGAACCAGAGTCGGTTCTATAGTGAGTGAGGGCCTGAACCCAGAGTGGGTTGCATAGTTGAGCAGTGGCTCCGACCCAAGGTGTGGGTTGTATTGTAGGAGATCCAGCCGTGGATAGTAGCTGGACTGAATGTCTTGTGAATTTGAGATTCATCAGGCCGTGAGAAGCCAAGGATGTGTGCTGGTTAAATTGTGAGGAGGATATTTATATTCTATGGATTACATTGTTTCTGGATATATACATATGTTCCGTGAGTCTGTGTTATTTCTGTAATAAAGGATTATGTGCGCCAACTGAATCTTGTTTAATGACTGGTGTGCACTGCGGGGGTGAGTTATATTGCAAGACAGTTAGATATCTCCATTGACACACCAGGAGTATTCGTTACCTAGACAACGACCATCACACGACAATGTCATGAACATATCATCGTAAGAACTTCGTGATATTATCATCAGAACGACGTGTGACACTAACGAATAAGGGCACTTGCCATGTGCCATTCTCCGTCCGACCTCGAACGCGGTCCAGGCGTGAATGATCTCTCACGGACCTGTAGTCCGTGCTTGACCTTCCCTCAGCTTACTTCCGGCAGAGTGGTTCACAATCCACTCGATCTTCACGTTTGTCACTGAAATGTGCAAGACTCTAGGTCACCTGCAGTGGGTGGTACTTTGCCCTACACCAACTCCAGGGCACTGCTCATGGCTGCTTTAATTCCTCACTTCAATGTATTGGACATTTAGTTCGCTACGGGCCGCTCCCCGCACAAACCAGGTCGGTCTGCAGACGGTATCCAGTCAGCGAGCTTTCGATTCGGACATGTGCTAGTCGTTGTGCCTGGAAAACAATATAGTCAGACCTCTTCCGGGCAAGACGGACATTCGGAACACTAGCTAGTCAGAGCTGTTCCTGACACAAGGACATTCGGAAAACTCGATAGTCAGAGCTGTTTCAGGCACGTGGGATATTTCACTCGGACGTTTTTGCGTTGTGCCAGTCTTAATTCGCCACCCTTAGACCTGCACATCCGACTTCAGTGGGCTTTTTTTGATCAGTTTAACCGTCGTGGAGGTTTCGAGAGACATTTTGTTGTCGTGTCGCCCAGATCTCAGCTGGTCAAGTTAGAGCGACCACAGACATCACGATCAATCCTCAAAGGAAGGCAGGGGCAGACCCTGGGCATTCCCCGCTACCCAAGGAGGCTTCCATATTTGCAGAGCCGGCACATAGCGCTTTGGTGCTGGGCTCATCCAAGGAATCGCCACGTCCTGCTCATGGCTGCAGGAAACACTTCTATGTATTGGGCATCTCAGCTGGTCAAGTTAGAGCGACCACAGACATCACGATCAATCCTCAAAGGAAGGCAGGGGCAGACCCTGGGCATTCCCCGCTACCCAAGGAGGCTTCCATATTTGCAGAGCCGGCACATAGCGCTTTGGTGCTGGGCTCATCCAAGGAATCGCCACGTCCTGCTCATGGCTGCAGGAAACACTTCTATGTATTGGGCATTTCGTTCGCCACTGGCCATTCCCCACACAAACCAGGAACAGTCATTCTGCGGGCGACATCCACTCAGCACACTTTTCTTCAGACTTCCACGTAATATATTCGCTAGCCAAGGGTTCAATTTCGTGTTAGTGAGACGTTTTTCACCTTAATTTGCAGGCGACATCCACTCAGCAAATCTTGCACTTCAGACTTCGACGTAATGAATTCGTTACCCAAGCGTTCCATTTCGTGTTATACAGACGTTTTTCCACCTTTGACTACGCTCACTCAGTGAGCTCTGGTGCAGACTTGCATCGTAACCCTGCATGTGATTGTGACGCTTTTCCACTTTTAGTAACGTTCGCGCGGTAGGCTACATGTGCTGGCGGCTCAGCACCTTACCTCCATGCATCAGGGAGCGAGTAACAACCAGGCTCTCTCCTCCGGGGGTCCCTCTTATCGCTCGGATGAGAGCCTTCGAACAAGTATCTGTGCCATGTAGCGGCTTAGCATCTCACCTCCATTTTGCAGTTGGTGAGTATCGGCCCGGCTCTCACATCCGTGAGATGTTGACTTAGAGGCGTTCAGTCATATCCTTCAGCGGAAGGCCTTAGAATATGTGTCATGACCAAGAATTAGTGGCATCGTGCGCCTGATTCGGTCTTTGACTGTCTATCCTCAGTCTACCTGCAGAGCAGCAGATTGTGTCTCTCTTGGTCTGGTCCCTATCTCAAGGCCTGTCCGACATACAGTTGGGCTTCCGTCGGCAGAGCTATTGAGGTCATTGGGACACGCACGCCCCTCTACCACGTCAAGGTGGAGACACATCAGGGGAGGGGGAGGGGGGGGGGTAAAGTGTTCAACCCTTACATCGGACAGTTGGACTAAAAATGTTGACCTCACGTCTTTGACTTGGGGACATAAATTACAAGTACTTCTGAAGCTGGAGTGGGTTCGCTTTATGGCGAGAGACGCTGTTAATAAGGAAAGCTAATTCACACGCAAAATTCAGTCCAGCACTACTAGAAGTAGTGTTATGGACTACGCTTGAGTTCAAAGCAAACGAGCGCCGAAAAATAAAAGGATCACCTAAATATATAGTAAGTAAGTTAGTAACGGACCCTTGAATATTCCTTAATACGCATGGATATATGGTGCTAAACCCTTAATTTAATTGACCATCCGGCACCAAGTGGGTGATGTGGTCAGTATCACACCGGCCAACGTTACCTCTCAAGACATTTCCTGGTACCCATGTAAAGCTGGGTTAACTTGGGAACCCAGGTCAATTTCAGATATCTGCCTCCATGAGAATCGAATCTGCGATCACAGGGCCGACAGGCGAACTTCTAACTGCCACGGCCCCCGTAGGTTTATAGTGTAGTAATGTAATGACTGATGGTTATCCCTGGATGTTTTGTTAATTTCAGGTCCATACTTTCATGACAAAGATCTTGTAGTGACCCATTTCCAAAAGGGCGAGTCTCCAGGGGAGCATGCCCGCGGGGTGGAAGTTCAAGAGGATGGGTTATATATTCTAACCAGTGGTCGGTATTACATCTACAGTAGCATCCACGTCAGGCCGGAATCTGTTGAAACCTGCAAGGAGTTCAAGTTTCAGGTTAGAGTCGCCATCACATTCGAGTATTGTGTTGTTGCACAAGCGGTAATTCTCGACTTTTAAGTTAGAGAAGGGATATGCTTGTTATATTCTTCTTCTTCTTCTTCTTCTTCTTCTTCTTCTTCTTCTTCTTCTTCTTCTTCTTCTTCTTCTTCTTCTTCTTCTTCTTCTTCTTCTTCTTCTTCTTCTTCTTCTTCTTCTTCTTCTTCTTCTTCTTCTTCTTCTTCTTCTCCTCCTCCTCCTTCTTCTTCTTCTTCTTCATCATCTTCTTCTTCTTCTTCTCCTCCTCCTCCTCCTCCTCCTCCTCCTTCTTCTTCTTCTTCTTCTTCTTCTTCTTCTTCTTCTTCTTCTTCTTCTTCTTCTTCTTCTTCTTCTTCTTCTTCTTCTTCTTCTTCTTCTTCTTCCTCCTCCTCCTCCTAATCTCCGTGTTCTCCCCATATTTATTGTTTATCAATGTCCCCAGTTCTCTCCTCCGTGTGTTATTAGATTTCCCCATATTTAACTTTCTCCGAGGGATTAAGTGAAAGCACTTTCTAGTTATACTAATAACAGGTTGTCTAAGTTTGAATCCTATCCAGTCCTGGGGTCCTCACCACTTGATTAGCTAGAATGAGTCGCGGAGTGCGTAGAAAATCGCAAACACACAAATTGACTAAGAAGCTCGACGGATGAATTTAAAAAGCACACAGTTAGAGGTGAATGTTTCAACTGAACTTTTTATCAACGTAAAACAAGACCAAAATGATTAGAAATATATAAACGTACAACACAAGTATTTACTTCCTTCCTCCCAGGAACGGATCTTCTAAGGAAGTACACATTTACGAGGGGAAGCCATTAAGTAACAGGAGTTTTATTATAAACTTATGAAGTGCAAGTACAACGGAAAATCTTGTTTCAGGACACAAACTGGCTCTTAGCTGAAAATCTGTAGAAGAACGGTGGTTTAGTAAGAAAAAAGTTGTGGGAGTCTGGGAAGAGTGTATGAATAGGTGGAAAGATGCAGTGGAAACAGCCGTTGTCTCCGATTAAGAAATAAATGCACAAGCAGGAATTTTGTTGGAAAATCGCGATGCCTATCTTTTTGGATATCAAGGGCCATTTATTGGTATATGTCCAGGAAACAGGATAGTACTTGATACAGTGACATGCTAGTGAGCAAACTGAAGCCTGCGATACGATTGAAACGCTAGGAAATTATCTCAAAAGGAGTATTGTTTGCACGACAACGCCCGTCCTTATACGGCTTCGCATACAGTGGCTTCACAACGTGCTCTGAAATTTGAGATCTCGAAACCTCTAGCATACAGTCCAGATTTGGAGCAATTGGGCTTTCACTTGTTTGAACCTTGAAAGATAATTTGCATGGTCAAAGGTTTGCAGAAGACAACTCAGTAATAGAGGCGGTAAAACACTGGTTTTAGGTCACACCAGAAATCCTGCTCCAAGAAGGCATAAACAAGCTAATGGACAGTGGATCAAGTGTGTTGACAAGCAAGGTGACTATGTTGAGAAATAACTGAATTTCGCAGAATTGTTTAAAAAAAAAATTAACCCCCGTGTATGGTTTGGTTGTCATAGAAGTACAAGAGAGAAGTAGAGACTAGAGGACACATTAGACCATCATCATCATCATCAAGTGTCATGCAGCTGGCGTAGGCGTTCATGTCTCTCCACAGATCTCGGTCTTTGTTGTTCTGGATCAACTCTGATGCTGATATTCCTCCATGCCATCGTCTCAATCCATCCAGCATCATTTGTCTTGATCGGCCTCTGCCGCTTTACCCCTCGATCTTTCCAGTCGTCAAGATGTTCTCCAATACCTCTCTTCTCATCACATGACCAACTAAAGCATTTTGTCTCTTTCTTATAGCTGTATATAATGTTCTAGATTCATTAGCCTCTTTCAAGCAATCGTTACTAGTTACTCTGGCAGTCTGAAAGGTATAATTACCATCTCCGATTCGAGCCTGTCAACCTCCAAATGACGACAACACCTCGTTGCGGGAACAAGTGTCACTTCGACGCATGACTAACAAGACATCTCATGCGTCGAAGTGAAATCGTATTGGTGGCTGAAAGGCAAAAGATCTACAAATTTTGGACACTTCACTAATAGAGAGTGCAAAATAGGACTTTTCTTGAATATTTAAAATAAAACAGAATCAGTGGTTATATCAACAAAGATAATACAGCATTTTAAATAACAAAAGAAGAGAAAACGCTTAACCAAAGTGATTGATGTATATAACCCAGCTGCAATCATAACAAAATATGGAAGATGCATATCTGAAACTAACAGCAGAATAAATCAAGAACAAGCTGCATTTAAAAAACAAAAAATGAAAAGTATCATATGCAGTAAGTCACTATCACTGAATGTCAGAAAGAGAACTCTGAGTTTTTATATAGAACCTGTCTTACTTTAAAGAAATCATGGAACGTGACTGAAACAAAAATTAAGAAGAGCTTAACAGCAATGTAGACGTGACTTCTAAGACAAATGTTGGGAAGATCTTGCGCTGCCAGAGTAACTAACAATGATTGCCTGGAATATCTTGCGCTGCCAGAGTAACTAACAATGATTGCCTGGAAGAGGCTAATGAAGGTATAACATTGTTTACAATTAGAAGAAAGAGACAAACACCATTCTTTTGTCACGTGATGAGAAGAAAGGAGTTGTAAACATTGTAGAGATCAGAAAGTTTAGTGGAAGAAGATACAGACAGACAGACAGACAGACAGACAGACAGACAGACAGACAGACAGACAGACAGACAGACAGACAGACAGACAGACAGACGGGCGGGCAGGCAGACAGGCAGGCAGGCAGGCAGACAGACAGACAGGCTGGCAGGCAGGCAGACAGGCAGACAGGCAGGCAGGCAGACAGGCAGGCAGGCAGGCGGGCAGGCGGGCGGGCGGGCGGGCAGGCAGACAGACAGGCAGACGGGCAGACAGACAGACAGACAGACAGACAGACAGACAGGCAGGCAGACAAACAGACAGGCAGGCAGGCAGGCAGGCAGACAGGCAGGCAGGCAGGCAGACAGACAGACAGGTTGGCAGGCAGGCAGACAGGCAGACAGGCAGGCAGGCAGACAGGCAGGCAGGCAGGCGGCAGGCAGGCGGGCAGGCGGGCGGGCGGGCGGGCAGGCAGACAGACAGGCAGACGGGCAGACAGGCAGACAGGCAGGCAGACAGGCAGACAGGCAGGCAGGCAAGAGATATTATGCTGGATGGACTGAGACCGTCTCTAGAAGGGATGTCATCAGCAGAGTTAATCCAGAGATCATAGGTCAGAGATTTGTGGTTAGATATAAACGCCTACGCCAGGGGGCAGGGCACATAATAATGATGATGAGGTGATTAAATTGTTATTGTTTGCAAGATTCAATGACTGCAACACAAACATTGCATTTATTATTGTTTGGTTTTCATTAGAATGCATCTTCTTTTAGTCGTATCGTGTGGCGAAGGTGATCATGACTTTCCACACCGCCTGTCTCGTTTGTAGAAAACCATTTCTGATACCGATTTTCCCGCATGCCATGATGTCAACTTCTCAGCATCTTCTCCCATAATCTCCCCTTACTTATTTTCCTCTCCAGTTTTGCAGTTGTGACAACAGAATTGCAGTATCCACTTAATCATTTACGTATCTGCTAACTGTCCACGATTCGCTTCGGTACATCAGGATTGGCTCAATATAGCTCTTAAGACTTCTTTTCCCCACCTTGTTGAACAAAGATACATTGCAGAGAATATTCCTCGCCTTGGGAAATGTTGTTTTGTGCTTGGGCTATTCTACATTTAACTTCCTTAACAGATCTTCCATCTGCTGTTATTACAGTACCCACATGCTTAAATACATTAATTTGTTTCAGATGGGTTCCATTCACTTTGATGTTACACATTAGAATGGAGTAAACGTTATTCAACATGGTGTGTTTATTTTAGCGTTACACTTTAATTTCACATGACAGTGAAAGTAATAGATTCACACTATATTAACATTTTCACTTACGTTAATAGGTTACGTGTAGTTAACACTGTGTTAACATTATCGCATATTAGGTTATAGTATAGTTAACAGTGTGATAACCTTTTTGTGTGTTAGGTCAGAGATTAGGTAACGTTGTGTTACGTTCTTGCATATGAGTCTACAAAGGGTATACAATTATAAAACAAAACCTAATTGCATATTAGAATGGATGTTAAACTGTAAGGTGTGGTTAGATTAGACTGGTTATAAACATTTACGTGACAGGTTATTTTTATGACCGACTGGTCCCTACACAAAAACAATCATGCCACTGCTGGGGTTTGAACTCGGACCACTGTTCTGGCAGGCAAGCGTGAAAACCACCATATCACTTAAAGTCACATGCCAAAACAAAAATCCAGACGTCAACACCTCGGGGTAGAAGATCAACAAATATGGCGTAGAACATCCAAACAACAAAACTATTCTAATTAACTGTAGAAAGGAGAGAGGATCGACGAACATCACAGTAAACGGGGAGATACTAGAACAGGTAACAAGTGTCTCCTATCTTGGACACGTAACAACAGTTGATGGTAGAAGTGAAACAGAAATCTAACTGAGAACTGAAATGGCCAAAAATGTTTTCAACATCATGAAATCAGTATTAACATCTAAAGAGGTTAACAAAGCATTCAAAATTAGAATTGTTAAATGGTATGTATATTCAACACTACTATATGACACAGAAGCCTGGACAATAAACAAGCAATTAGAAGGTCGGATTGAGGCTATTTGGTGTGGAGATGCAGAAGAATTTGTTATATTTCATGGAAACAACAACAATCAATTACAGAGGTTCTAGAAAACATGAGAATAAAAATAGAGAGTTATGAAAGAAATATAACAGAGGTAAGCGAAATATGTCGGTCACATTAAAAGGCGTAACACTGATAAAAACCACACTGTAGGGTAAGTTTGAAGGCAAGTGAGCAAGAGGTAGACAATGATACATCTGGAACGATAACATCAAGAAATGAACGAACAGCAGCCTGACAGAATGTGCAGTCAATGCTAGAGACAGACAATATTGGAGATCCAGTGCAGCCAACCTTCATTATGGAGACGGCACCTGATTGATTGATTGAATAGAACAAGATCAACCAGCGGTTAGAGCGTTCTACGCGAGAACATTTGAATACCAGGCGAGATTATGACCCGGGAGGAGTGAACTTGATGGAGTAAAAGAGACATTGAATAAATCAAATTTGACGTTAATACAATCAGTAAGACAAACGAAACACACACAAACACTACACCTGCCTCCCCTCTGCGAGGCTTCACGACCAAAGCGGTAGGACAAAAGAATAAGAGACAGAATGGGTCATTTGTTGTATCATCAGCATCCAATGCCTTACCGGCTGGCGTGAGCGATCACACCTCTCCATAAATTGCTATCTCCGACGGCATGGATCAGTTCGTTTGTTAACTCCCTTCTGTACCATGACACAAGAGTGTCAAGAATTTTCTCACGCTGCTTTCGTTGTATACACACTCGGAAAGAGCATTTCTGGGTTTACGTCAAGTACAGTAAGATCTGTAATGCTACGAAAAGTTGAATGTAATATTTGATTTACACAGACATGGGGACATTACATCTTTAAGCTTACCCAGGACGACCCAGCAACACCAAGCTGCATTTTAAAGTCTGCACAAACGTGCTGTGATGAATGTGCAGGGGATGACGAAACTAATTTTACAGGTTAGTACTCACTGTTGATGTAAAATCGTGACGTAGTCTAGACAGGTAAGTATACACTGCTGATGTACAACGTTGACATAGTCTAGACAGGTAAGTACTCAATGCTGATGTACAACGTTGACATAGTCTAGACAGGTAAGTACTCACTGCTGATGTACAACGTTGACATAGTCTAGACAGGTAAGTACGCACTGTTGAGGCACAACCTTGACGTAGTCTAGACAGGTAAGTACACACTGCTGATTTACAATCTTGACATAGTCTAGACAGGTAAGTGCACACTGTTGATGTACAATCTTGACATAGTCTAGAAAGGTAAGTACACACTGTTGATGCACAATCTTGACATAATCTAGACAGTTAAGTACACACTATTGACGCAACAATCTTCATATAATCTAGACAGGTAAGTACATACTGTCGACGCAACAGTTTTGACATATTCTAAACAGGTAAATCAACACCTTACCATAGTCTAGACAGGTAAAGCATACACTAAAATACACAGTGAAAGTAAAGGACCTGTAACAAGCGTGAGAAACGGGAAAGGTACACGGCGAAGTCGCAGAGAAGTTTCATCAAAATTTCCAGCAAACGGATTAGTCCCAAGACATTGGGATGGTATTTCACGCGCATGTCAATATAAATCAGCAGCAAGCAAGTAGAATATGTCACGGGGACAGGTAACAAAGGAAACAAGTAGTAGGGAAGATTCCTAGGAGTCTTTAGTTAACGGATCAAGAGTTAACTAGATTCTCACGGGGGGTAACGAACGGGCCCAATATAGAGAGAAGGAAGTGATGCGCCGAGGATTGAGTCTCGGAACAAGTTGAGAAACCTAGCCCGGAGTGAGAGGTGGGCAAGTTGAGGAGAAACTTGGCCCAAAGGATATATTCAGTTAAGTTAGTTATCGTCCGACTAATTGAGAGTCCGTCGTAGTAGTTTATTGAATAATAATAATATAAAGGCCTGTAGAAGGTAGTATTGTATTCCGACAGAGCGTGGAACCATTATGTATATCGGTTTTCGGACTGTTCTTGGGGTAGTTCATTTTCATCGTGTTCTTTTATAATTAATAAAGATAATGTGTGTGACCGGGCTCCGTGGCGAGATGTTACGGAGGCAATTCGTAATCCCAATTCGCAATCTTGGAATGTAAATGAATAAAGTAAGAAGAAATTAGAAGCAACAGAGATGTGGTTCCTGGGACGAATGTTGCGAATTCCTTGGACAGCCAGAGTAACTAACGACGACTGCCTGAAACAGGCTAATGAAACTAGAACATTATATACAACAATAAGACAGAGACAAACATCTTTCTTCGGTCACGTGATGAGAAGAGAGGCATTGGAGAACATCGTAACAACTGGAAAGATCGAGGGGAAGAGAGGCAGAGGCAGACCAAGAGAAATGTTGCTGGATGGATTGAGACGGTGGCATGGAGGAATATCAGCAGCAGAGTTGATCCAGAAAACCAAAGACCGAGATCTGTGGAGAGCCATGAACGCCTACGCCAGCCGGCTCGGCACTTGATGATGATGAAGATCCCTTTTGCGTATTCGAACCCCTGACCACTAGGCGACAGGCAAGCGTCTTGACAGTTAAGTGCACGTAACAATTACAATATAGTCGAGACCGTTATGTACAAACTGGTGATCTACAACCACGATATGGTATGGATAGCTAAGTAGACACTTGTGATGTACAGCCATGATATGGTCTAGAGAGTTGAATACACTTGTCTAGTTCACGTGATAAAATCAGCTTACTCTGTATGTAGACATCGTTTTCGTGACTTCATTTCCTCTCCGAAAACATTCAAGGTTGTAGTAACACCGCTCACAATAATATTATGCTGTTTTTGGGACAATTTCAAAATATGGCCGATACTAACATTCTCCAGGCGATGTCTGTAAATATTATGTTGTTGATTCTGAGAGTAGTTGAATGCTATATAATGCACATAATGATTGAATCTGTGAACAATCATAGAATATCACAACCTCTGTGATGGGTTAGCATTGTCGAATGGATAAGAGAGCTCGTTCTGAAACTTTCGGTGTCCTAATTCTGAGGCAGTGGCATCAACTCCTATGCCGGTCAGCTGGATTGTAATGTCGACTTCTGGCCCTTGGGGACGTAAATTACAAGTACCTGAGAAGTCGGAGTGGTTTCTTTTGATAAAGAGAAACGCTGAGACAACTAATCCACATGCACAATATCAGTCCAGTACACTAGAATTAACAGCACGGTTATACACTACATTTGAGATCAAAGCGTGCGGGGGAAAAAAGACCAACACATAATCAAACTATCTCAATAATTTCATACCCGCCAGGTTTTATACTGGCCAAGATCTACTAACACGTCCTAGCCGTGCGTTCTGGGCAACAGGTCCCTTTGGAGTCCTGGCTAACGTAGTAGGATCGCTGATTCTTCCGATGTCGGAGAGTATCTGCCTGCACGGCGAGGAACCACCAGTCTGCACACCAATAAGCCAGACATGGGACAACGGATACTCACGCAAACCAACAGGATGTCTTCATCTGACATATAGGACTTCACGCTGGAGTTCACAGCCAGCGAACGCAAGCAAGCAAGCATTTCATATCCATAAGTCATCTAACTCTCCCAATCATTTCGTGGCTAACACACAATTTGTCTTTGTGTGTAATGTTTTAGCGTGTATTATTTTTATTGAATTCATATACCATATTAATTGCTATCTCTTAAATCTTCTTTGAGTTTATCTTTTAAAACAGATTTAAATCAACAAATAACAAATCAACATTTGTATGTATATCCATTAAAATAAGTTTTAAAGTGTCATGTAATAATTCCTATATATCTGTCCTAGCAAGTTTTAAATCATTGTTGAAGCAAAGGTCAGATTTTAAGATACGTCTAGTCCCAATTCTTAATCCATCTAAGATAACATTCGTTCATTTGTTCAAGTATTTCAAGTCCAAAGCACTAATGTTGGACAAGTAACACATGTTGATGATATCTCAAGCACAACGCGCACTTGACCGTGACATCAGAAGAAACTGCACCAGCACGTCATGTCGTCCTTTATTCATTTCTGTTGGTATCAAATACCACTGGGGCACACAAGTAATTCTCAACACATAGAATCGACAACTGTACATCCACCACCTGCCCTCTTCTTCTGACGCCCGTTGTGGCCCACTGGGACATAAATCCCCAGACAACTGACCCAAACCGTTTCATCCTTAGCTATTCCGTGCAGCTCTTCCCGTGTCTTGCCAATATTATTAATGTTTGCCTCTACTTCTCCTCTTCGTGAGTGTTTGGGTTTTCTTTTATTTCGTCTGCCTTGTGGATTCTAGACAATGGCCTTTCTAGCTCAGCTATTCTCAATCGTGAACTGACTAGAGAAATTAAACGTAAACAGTCACTTTGTGTTTTTTTGGTCACGTTATGAGACGAAATAAATTGGAAAACTCGGTGACAACTGGCAAGATCGAGGGGAAGAGAACAAGGGGAAGACAGAGAAGTAAATACCTGGATGGCTTGGCAACGTGGCATGGTCGATACAAGAACACTGATCTGATTCACGATGGCGAAACATGACCGCCCACTCTTATCGGCGTGGCACATGATGATGATGATGAATCTCAAGTTTTCTTAATGTATGTCATATCCATCGCAGCGTTTGTTTTGTTCTCACTATTAGATTCACTTGTATTTCTCTAGTTTTCTTCGCGAGCTCCGCGATGGTGATTCTGTATACCATTTTGAGCCTTCTTTTTTTGCGCGGCGACCAGTTAATGAATGTTTCTAGTTTATGTGTAATACTTTTCGTCGTTCTCCGTGTTTCTTGATTTGTTAAACATACACCATTTGGATAAGCAAAGTATGCGGCATACCCACCCCTTTCTCAAGACAGGCTGACTGACGTGGGAAGCTGCTATAAAAGGCTGACTGACGTGGGAAGCTGCTATAATAGGCTGACTGACGTGGGAAGCTGCTATAAAAGGCTGACTGACGTGGGAAGCTGCTATAAAAGGCTGACTGACGTGGGAAGCTGCTATAAAAGGCTGACTGACGTGGGAAGCTGCTATAAAAGGCTGACAGACGTGGGAAACTGCTATAAAAGGCTGACTGACGTGGGAAGCTGCTATAAAAGGCTAACTGACGTGCGAAGCTGCTATAAAGGCTGACTGGCGTGGGAAGCTGCTATAAAAGGCTGACTGATGTGGGAAACTGCTATAAAAGGCTGACTGACGTGGGAAGCTGCTATAAAAGGCAGACTGACGTGGGAAGCTGCTATAAAAGGCTGACTGACGTGGGAAACTGCTATAAAAGGCTGACTGACGTGGGTAACTCCTATAAAAGGCTGACTGGCGTGGGAAACTGCTATAAAAGGCTAACTGACGTGGGAAGCTGCTATAAAAGGCTGACTGACGTGGGAAACTGCTATAAAAGGCTGACTGACGTGGGAAACTGCTATAAAAGGCTGACTGACGTGGGAAACTGCTATAGAATAGCTATTTCTTAAACTGCTATAGAATAGCTATTTCTTAAACTGCTATAGAATAGCTATTTCTTAAACTGCTATAGAATAGCTATTTCTTAAACTGCTATAGAATAGCTATTTCTTAAACTGCTATAGAGTAGCTATTTCTTAAACTGCTATAGAATAGCTATTTCTTAAACTGCTATAGAATAGCTATTTCTTAAACTGCTATAGAATAGCTATTTCTTAAACTGCTATAGAGTAGCTATTTCTTCTTCCACTGTCGTCTCTGTGGCGAAGGGGTTTCAGGCGCAGTTCATAAATCCCACATTCCGCGTTTGAAACACAACTGCGGGTGATTTGGCAACAGACCGCCTTGAGATGTTGTTGTTTTTTTACGAAATTGTATGCCGGTCGTTCAGAAAGTAATGGCAAACTACTGAACATAAACTTGCCAAGAGATCACAGTCAGCAGAAAAAAATCCTGGGATTGATTTCGACGTCCTGTAAACGATATGAAACTAACTTCTTCTACATGCACCAGGACAGAATTTAAAAACAAAAAACTGCCCTTGATATCTTGTTTTTATAACGCATACCGTATGGCGTTGATGATCATGTCTATCTTCAGCCGTCTGTCTCTTGTGCTGACAATTATTTCTGATATTGATATTCCTCCATGCCATAATGTAAAACTACCCAGTATCTTCTATCTTGGTCTCTTCCTGCTTCTCCTGTCTTTCAACTTTCCCGTTGCGACGCATACTCCAGTTTCTAGATATTCGCAGCTTCCACATAATCCCTCACATGTCTGAATATTGTCCAGTATGGCTCAATATTGCTCCTAAGAACTCCTTTCCTCACCTCAATAACACATTTTATCAACACAATAATAAACAATAAGTTGTCAGCACACCGGTTTAAGAAGGAACGCTTTTATCCATTCGGACAAGCTGACATCCACTTTCCTGATTGTAATTCGGGTGGTTTCAAACCACTGCAGCAGATAAGATGCTCGGTTCTTTGCTATTCTTCCTCATCTTCATTCACCGTCAGTCATCAATATGAATACATGCAAAGAAAACTGCCTTGGTATTCTGTATGTCTGTTGAGTTTTTCCCTCTTTAACAAACGTCATTACCCCTATGGGCGACAATCCCTTTCAAATTAACATCAGAAATGTAGCTAATTCTGTCACAGGATTATTACACTGAGGCTGGGATAGCTCATAGTAACTTCTCTTCTGACGTTGCAGCCAACCCCAGAATTTTTTTGCTGTTTGTGATTTCTTGATAATTTCACGTTCAGTAGTTTGCCATTGCTTTCTGACCGACCCGCACCCATATCATTGTATGAAAACCAACGCAAAGCTGTCTGCTGCCAAATCGCCGGCAGCGGTGTTTCGAACGCAGTATGCGGAATTAAGAATTGCGTTGGCAAGGCCTTCGTTACAGAGCTGGGGTATGGGTAATGGAGAAAGTGTCACAGATGGCAATCAGTACTTTTAGTGTATAAAATTATTAGTTGTAAAGTGACTGACAAGTTTTTTTTTTCTTAATAACAGGTGGCGTTTTTGAACTAAAACGAGGGGACAAAATCAGAATAATGGTTACGGGACATAACTTGGTATATTTCCGGAAAGTCTCAAGCTTTGCTGGGTTAATGATGCTGGGTGGGGGAGATGCCAGACAATAATATTTTGAGTGTTAAGCTTAGTAAGTTACTTAATTGTCAGATTATTTTCATTCATGCACATCGAATCATTCGATCAATAAGTGCTCGGATCCCATCCTTAGTATCTCACTCAGTGTGTAGCTGTCGACAACACGAGTAGTTAAATGTTGACTGACTTGTGTTAAACTTAGTGGCAATGTAGTACAGGCTAACAGTAGGAAGACTGGGGTTCAAATGCGACGGTAGCATGATTTCAGGTTTAGATCAATGTTTACATTAGCCTATTCAAAAACTCAAACAGGGGTGCTAGAAGGGGCATATAGAAAGTAGAGAGCAGAACCCTTTAAGACAAATGAAGGTACATTGGGAAGACGGTGATAGACCCAATATTTGTATAGACTAATCGGCGCTCGGTTGGGGAGGGGCGGGGGTTAGTATCACACCGTTGACTTTCACTTCCCAAGACAAGTTTGGTACCCATTGTAAGCTTAGTCGACCTGGGAGCTGAGTTCAATAATTAAAAATCAAATCTGCCCAGCTGCGAATCGAACCCTTGACCAGCAGGTCTGCAGACGCGTGTCTAGTCACTACGCTATCGCGGCTAGAAGGAGAAGACGTAAGCAGTTTATGTTTACCTTCTGAGATTAATAGCATATTCGCGTACTGACATGGACAAACAGGGATCCGATCCCCAAGAGGACTTGGCTTACTAAGCTGAACATCGCATGCAGCTTTGATTCAAATATTCTTGGAGTTTTGATGCAAAGTTTGGAATTTGATCTTAAGTTTGACGTTTTGATCCAAAGATTCTTGGAGTTTGATCCAAATATTGTATCTAAGTTTGCAGTATTTTGATTTAATCATAAAGTCTTTCAAATGTATCCCATGTATATACACCTGTTTAAATAAACGTGACACGTGTTTGTCATAATGAACATCATTTACATGGAAAGCGTGTGCTATGCGTGTGAATATGTGTTTGTTTTTGCATATCCTTTACAGGACATCGCTGTCAACATCAGCATCTTTCAGCTGTCTGTTGATGTCTTGGCAAGATTACGCTCAGCAGTTTGCTATTGCTTTCTGAGCAGCCGGCTCATTATCCCGCAAGTCACGAGCGCGGGTCGAACAGCTTCCAGTTCTCGCCTCGCTGCGAGACCCTGCGAGGATAAACGGGATTACGGAGAAAGTGGTGTAACCCCTCAGCCCGAGAGACCGGCGTGTGAATATATACGTTTAACTAAATATTGTCATATCAGCATTTATTGTCACATTGTATTGATTTCAGCATAAATATTTTTATGTGTGAGGCTAAAGAACGATGGCCATATTTTTTAATTACTAATCTTTCTACAGAATATAACACTTTTAAAAAAAACACATTGATAATTATGCAAATGAAAGCGTATACTAATAAGGAAATCGTATAATAAACAGTTATTTTAAACGTGTTAATTTCTTTCAGCATTTGTTAATTGTACTTTCTATCTAGCGATGGCAAGCTGTCCAGCTTCTAGGACTCTCTCTGTCCGCCCCCCCCCCCCCTCCCCTCCAGCCTTCGCATTGTGATGACGTCCTCCAGCTTCCTCTTCTCATGACATGCCCAATGAATGTGGACTGTACTCTTCGGTCTTCAAATTATTCATCTTACATACATCAGTTATCTATTGGGCGTGTTACATTCTCATAGAAAACAATATTGTCAAATGAATGTAGTGAACATAAATAATACATATTACCATGTTATGTGACAGGCAGACACTCATATACACACAGACACGTAAACATGGATAAGCACCCACATACATGTCTACATTCATACATCATATACACAAACTCTCACAGTTATGCACCCACTCAACAACACACAAGATGATGGAGAGGAAGAGAGACGCTAAGAAAAGCGAACTCATTGCGTTCGTCAGGCTGTGAGATGCGAGCAAACGGATCTGTGGGTAATGGAAACTTGGTAGCGCCATCACATAAACGCACCTGCCTATTCTTCGCCGTTTATTCAGACTTTCTTGACAAACACACTAGCCTTCTGATTCGTCAGACCCCACTACTCTCCCTACATGGGTCTTTGTGATTGTCGACTGATGAAAATGCCGCTAAAAGCACTCAGTTTGACTACCTAGAAAGGGATATGCTGCTCTCAATTCCCAAACGAGGCCTTCCTGAAATGCTACCAACAATGGCAGGACCGCCGCCAAAAGTGTGTAGAGTAGCAAGGAAAGCTCTTTGAACAAGGGGATTTTAGTCTCAGACGGAAGTCGGTGTCAAAGAAGAAAGAAAGACGTCAGCATGGCCGAATGGATAAGAGCGCTTTTACCTACATATCCCGTATGCTGATGCCGAGGTAGAAGGTTAAATTCCTACACCGGCCAGTTGGACTAA
This sequence comes from Cepaea nemoralis, assembly GCA_014155875.1. Classification (NCBI taxonomy): domain Eukaryota; kingdom Metazoa; phylum Mollusca; class Gastropoda; order Stylommatophora; family Helicidae; genus Cepaea; species Cepaea nemoralis. The sequence goes on along the minus strand of JACEFZ010019943.1, from coordinate 199,374 downwards.
AATGTTGATTTCAGGTCCTTGACTTAGGGACGTAAATTACAAGTACCTCAGAAATCGGAGTGGGTTCGTCTGATGGCCAGTGAGGCTGGTAATAGGAAGCTAATCCACACGCAAAAATCAGTCCATTGCGCTATAAGTAGCAGCTCGTGTATGGACTACGTTTGAGTTAAGAAGGTGCCAACACACAAAAAGAATAGTCTCAAACTTTCGGGAGAGTAATTGTATTTTCTCCGGCCAAAGGTCAGAGAAAGTTGTAAGGAAGTTAAAGGAGGAATGTGATATTGGAGGATCATCCAAGCTGCTTGGTTATGCAGATGATATAGATATTATAGGGGAACATGAACAAAAGACATTAGAAATATTGACTCACTTAAAGGAAAAAGCCCAACAGATGGGGCTGGTTATCAAACAAGATAAGACAGAATATATGGTAATTTCAAGAGAAGGAATGGCTAAAAACTCTGGCCACATACAAATAGATAATATGACCATTAAAAGAACGGAAACATACAAATACCTGGGTACAATCTTCAACTGCTTCAACATCATAAGGGAAGAAATACAAACTAGAATCAATTCTGGAAATAAGATATACTATGCACTACAACATCTACTAAAATCAAATGCGCTATCTCGTAACACCAAAATCACAATATACAAAACACTGATCAGACCAGTTGTGCTGTATGGCTCTGAAACCTGGAGTACAACGAAAGTAGACGAAGCTTGTTACAAACCTTTCAGAACAAAGTTTTAAGACGTATCTTTGGACCCATTAGGGATACACAAAGTGGAAAGTGGAAAAGAAGAAGTAACAAAGACATTTATGATCTGTTTAAGTCCCCGCTAATCACTGGTATCATGAAGGCTAATAGACTACAATGGCTGGGGCATATAGAAAGAATGGAAGATAATAGGGAAACAAAACTCGCTTATACTCAGGAAATAAATGACCGTAGACCCCAAGGTAGACCAAAAAGACGGTGGAGAGATAATATATATACAGACCTACAAGCACTTGGAATCAACGACTGGCAAGAGAAGGTCAACCAGAGAGACGAATGGAGACGGATTGTATCTGCAGCAAAGAACCTCAATGGCTCGAAACGCTGAAGAAGAAGAAGAAGAAGAAGAAGAAGAAGAAGAAGAAGAAGAAGAAGAAGAAGAAGAAGAAGAAGAAGAAGAAGAAGAAGAAGAAGAAGAAGAAGAAGAAGAAGAAGAAGAAGAAGAAGAAGAAGAAGAAGAAGAAAGGTCAGATACATTTTTTGGGGACGCAGAGGTGTTTCCAAGGCACCAGGGTCGGGTTATATACTGGCCAAGACCTATTGACGCGTCCTCGTCGAGCGTCCTGGGCAACAGGTCCCTTCGGGGTCGTGGCTAAAGTCAGTAGGATCGCCGATTCCTTCGAAGTCGGAGAGTGTCTACCTGTACGGCGAGGAATCACCAGTTTGCACACCAATAAGCCAGACATGGGACAACGGATACTCACGCAAACCTCATGTCCTGTATGACATCACATTGATGTTGGACAACAGGATGCCTTCATCCGACATACAGGACATCGCGTTGGAGCTCAAGCCAACGAACACAAGCAAGATACATTTTTTTAACAGACCTGGTATGTGGAAAGCTGAAACAGCTGGGGCCACAAATAATAATATTTAGCGGCACCAACATAATCGATATATCAGACCACAGAGTGGGCTTGAGAGTCATGGCTGACCATGTCTGCTCCAGACCGGGCTCATGAGTAAGGAAGGACAGACAGACAGACAGACAGACAGACAGACAGACATACAGAGACAGACAGACAGACAGACAGACAGACAGACAGACAGACAGACAGACAGACAGACAGACAGACAGACAGACAGACAGACAGACAGACAGACATTTACAGATTTTTACATTTAGAGCACACCTATGAGTAAACATTAAACAGAGCTTTCAAAAACAAAAGAATTCCCATTGAACCATGATTTTAAAACTGTTTATTGCAAAAAGATAATAAAATACATTCACAAAATTTAAGATTCTAAAGAAATCCATTTATTTAAACATAGAAGTCATAAACAATATACTGCACGATTCCTTGCCTGGCATATTTCGCTGCATCTCGTCTGGTGCGTACTGCAGTGTCATATATCATATGCAATGAATGAATAAATTATACTATGACTGAAATTCATTATGTGATGTATGGACATGCGTCATTTTATATGTGCCGGTATGTTCATGAGTTGGATATAAAGTCAAATGTAATTAATGGACCCTTGTTCACACGTTGTGGTCTGGTGCCTGTTATATAGATTTATACTTTTTCACACTTTGAAGTATGGTGCTAGACACATAATTGTATACTTTTTTACACTTTGAGGTGTGGCACTCGTCACATAGTTTTATACTTGTTCACATTTTGAGGTGTGGCACTAGTCCCATAGTTTTATACTTGTTCACATTTTGAAGTGTGGTGCTAGTCCCACAGTTTTATACTTGTTCACACTTTGAAGTGTGGCACTAGTCCTATAGTTTTATACTTGTTCACATTTTGAAGTCTGGCACTAGTCCCGAAGTTTTATACTTGTTCACATTTTGAAGTGTGGCACTAGTCCCATAGTTTTATATTTGTTCACATTTTGAGTAGTGGCACTAGTCACATAGTTTTATACTTGTTCACATTTTGAAGTGTGGCACTAGTCCCAAAGTTTTATACTTGTTCACATTTTGAAGTGTGGTGCTAGTCACATAGTTTTATACTTGTTCACATTTTGAAGTGTGGTGCTAGTCACATAGTTTTATGCTTGTTCACATTTTGAAGTGTGGTGCTAGTCACATAGTTTTATACTTGTTCACATTTTGAAGTGTGGCACTAGTCCCATAGTTTTATACTTGTTCACACTTTGAGTAGTGGCACTAGTCACATAGTTTTATACTTGTTCACATTTCGAAGCGTGGCACTAGTCCCAAAGTTTTATACTTGTTCACATTTTGAAGTGTGGTGCTAGTCACATAGTTTTATACTTGTTCACATTTTGAGTTGTGGCACTAGTTCAATAGTTTTTATACTTGTTCACACTTTGAGTTGTGGCACTAGTCACATAGTTTTATACTTGTTCACACTTTGAGTTGTGGCACTAGTTCAATAGTTTTTATACTTGTTCACACTTTGAGTTGTGGCACTAGTCCCAGAGTTTTATACTTGTTCACACTTTGAGTTGTGGCACTAGTCACATAGTATTATACTTGTTCACACTTTGAGTTGTGGCACTAGTCCCACAGTTTTATACTTGTTCACATTTTGAAGTGTGGTGCTAGTCCCACAGTTTTATACTTGTTCACACTTTGAGGTATGGTGCTAGTCCCACAGTTTTATACTTGTTCACACTTTGAGTTGTGGCACTAGTCACATAGTTTTATACTTGTTCACACTTTGAGTTGTGGCACTAGTCCCATAGTTTTATACTTGTTCACACTTTGAGTTGTGGCACTAGTCCCACAGTTTTATACTTGTTCACACTTTGAGGTGTGGTGCTAGTCACATAGTTTTATACTTGTTCACACTTTGAGTTGTGGCACTAGTTCAATAGTTTTTATACTTGTTCACACTTTGAGTTGTGGCACTAGTCACATAGTTTTATACTTGTTCACACTTTGAGTTGCGGCACTAGTTCCACAGTTTTATACTTGTTCACACTTTGAGGTGTGGTGCTAGTCCCACAGTTTTATACTTGTTCACACTTTGAGTTGTGGCACTAGTCCCATATTTTTATACTTGTTCACACTTTGAGGTGTGGTGCTAGTCCCACAGTTTTATACTTGTTCACACTTTGAGGTGTGGTGCTAGTCCTATAGTTTTATACTTGTTCACACTTTGAGGTGTAGTGCTAGTCCCACAGTTTTATACTTGTTCACACTTTGAGGTGTGGCGCTAGTCCCATAGTTTTATAATTGTTCACACTTTGAGGTGTGGTGCTAGTCCCGTAGTTTTATACTTGTTCACACTTTGAGGTGTGGTGCTAGTCCCACAGTTTTATACTTGTTCACACTTTGAGGTGTGGTGCTAGTCCCACAGTTTTATACTTGTTCACACTTTGAGGTGTGGTGCTAGTCCCATAGTTTTATAATTGTTCACACTTTCAGGTGTGGTGCTAGTCACATAGTTTTATATTTGTTCACATTGAGGTATGGTGCTAGTCCCATAGTTTTATACTTGTTCACACTTTGAGGTGTGGTGCTAGTCCCATAGTTTTATACTTGTTCACACTTTGAGGTGTGGTGCTAGTCCCACAGTTTTATACTTGTTCACACTTTGAGGTGTGGTGCTAGTCCCATAGTTTTATAATTGTTCACACTTTGAGGTGTGGTGCTAGTCCCATAGTTTTATAATTGTTCACACTTTGAGGTGTGGTGCTAGTCCTATAGTTTTATACTTGTTCACACTTTGAGGTGTGGTGCTAGTCCCACAGTTTTATACTTGTTCACACTTTGAGGTGTGGTGCTAGTCCCATAGTTTTATACTTGTTCACACTTTGAGGTGTGGTGCTAGTCCCACAGTTGTATACTTATTCACACTTTGAGGTGTGGTGCTAGTCCCACAGTTTTATAATTGTTCACACTTTGAAGTGTGGCACTAGTCCCATAGTTTTATACTTGTTCACACTTTGAGGTGTGGTGCTAGTCCCACAGTTTTATACTTATTCACACTTTGAGGTTTGGTGCTAGTCCCACAGTTTTATACTTATTCACACTTTGAGGTGTGGTGCTAGTCCTACAGTTTTATACTTGTTCACACTTTGAGGTGTGGTGCTAGTCCCATAGTTTTATACTTGTTCACACTTTGAGGTGTGGCACTAGTCCCATAGTTTTATACTTGTTCACACTTTGAGGTGTGGTGCTAGTCCCACAGTTTTATACTTGTTCACACTTTGAGGTGTGGTGCTAGTCCTATAGTTTTATAATTGTTCACACCTTGAGGTGTGGTGCTAGTCCCACAGTTTTATACTTGTTCACACTTTGAGGTGTGGTGCTAGTCCCACAGTTTTATACTTGTTCACACTTTGAGGTGTGGTGCTAGTCCCACAGTTTTATACTTGTTCACACTTTGAAGTGTGGCACTAGTCCCATAGTTTTATACTTGTTCACACTTTGAAGTGTGGCACTAGTCCCACAGTTTTATACTTGTTCACACTTTGAGGTGTGTTGCTAGTCCCACAGTTTTATACTTGTTCACACTTTGAGGTGTGTTGCTAGTCCCACAGTTTTATACTTGTTCACACTTTGAGGTGTGGTGCTAGTCCCATATTTTTATACTTGTTCACACTTTGAGGTGTGGTGATAATCCTATAGATCTATACTTGTTTATACTATGAAGTAGGTGTCAGGTCTTAGTCAGATATGACTGAGCTACCGTATAACAGTAGACGGTACTACCTGCTTTCTGTTAGCGCCGAACGTTGGTCGGCGCTTACCAAACCCGACACCCCACATTGTGCCAACGGCTTCGGGCGGAAGAGCGCAATTGGGAGGGTACAAGCCTTACCCTTGTGAGAGGAAATGCAAGCTAAAGACAAAATATCATGGCAGGGCAGACCAAGCCCTAAGCCTTGGTTGGCGGCTGGTCTAGGATCGAAGCTCCGACAGGCGGACAGTTAGAGCATTGCTTTGCTGATCCGGCAGCTTCTGCAGCTTGTCTTGTTCCAGATGTAGGGGTGTTACCTTTCCTTTGGAGTGAACTAGGCAGGCCGAGAGAGGGATCATACTGCATGGGCAACACATGATCTCTATATTTTAGCCCAGGCTTTGTGCTATGGAGTGGCAATAACTCCATCCCTGGTCTTAATTGGTCTCGGAATCAAAGAGAGAGAGGCAACTGTTACGGGTTATAAGTCCCTGTCAGTTGGCGTATACATGGAGCGCCACGCGTTGCCTCTGACAGTGGGAGACACCTACAAGCTGTCACTGATCAGCTACCGCCCGCCTCAAGCTGGGCAGCCCCCGGCCAATTGGGTGCTGATCCGCCACAGCCTGCCTGCTTCAATTGGTACTTGAGGCTAGGACAGAATCTGAATCGCAGGCTGTAAAACCAATGCACCAACTACAAACAAAAATAAAAATAGAAACTTCAAGCTACGGCTTGCAACCTGGAAGGTGAGAACCACGTGTCCAGGGTTTTCCACTGACTTGACCAATATTGACGATGTGAGAAAAACGGCTGTGATTGATGCCGAACTCAATCGTCTTATCATTGATATTGCTGGCCTGCAGGAGACTCGCCTCTCTGAGGAAGGGTCACTCAGGGAAAACATTTACACCTTTTTTGGAAGGGTAGAGGGCAGGCAGAAAAAATGAAACACAGTGTGGGCTTTGCAGTGAAGAATTCGCTACTGGGAATGATTGAAATTCCAGAAGGAGGAAATGAAAGACTATTATCCCTGCGCCTGGCAACCTCTTGTGGGTTTGCCACCATTATTACTGCGTATGCACCGACACTCGATTCCTCGGATGATATGAAGGATTCGTTCTATAACGAGTTAGACTCCGTGATCAAGGCAGTTCCAAAATCTGACTACATTTGTATGCTCGGTGATTTCAATGCTCGTGTGGGCAAGGACTCGAGTTCATGGCCAGTGTGCCTTGGAAAATACAACATCGGTCGCATGAATGAAAATGAGCAAAGGCTGCTGGAGCATTGCACCAGTAATGACCTATGTATTACAAACTCCTTTTTTAAAACAAAAGAGATGCATAAGGTCACATGGAAACATCCAAGATCCGGCCATTGGCACCAGCTGGACTTCATCATCACACGGAGATAACATCTGAACCATATATCATTGACTCGAAGTTACCACAGTGCTGACTGTGATACGGATCATTCTTTGGTTGTTGCAAGGATTAGACTGAGACCAAAGATAATCTACACAGCTAAACACAAATCTAGCCCCAGGATTAATATTATTAACACTCAAGATCCTGAAAAGTGCTTTCAGTTTCAACAGTAACTTGAAGATGCTTTCACTGATACACCAGAAAATTGTACAGTAAATGAAAAGTGGGGTCAACTTAAGGAAACTCTTTATAAAACTGCCGTAGGGGTTTACGGCACTGTGGATCATAAGAGGCAGGGCTTGTTTGCGGCAAACAGCGAGACTCTGCAGCCCTTGATTGATAAGAAGAAGAAAGCTCTCTTAAGAAACAAGGAAAGACCAACGCGTAACACTCTGAGTGAGCTAAGGCAAGCTAGGAAGGATGTGCAAAAGGCTGCCAGGCAGTGTGCAAATGACTATTGGATCGAGTTATGAGTCCATTCAAATCGCAAGTGATAAGGGAAACATAAGAAGCATGTATGAAGGAATAAAGAAAGCCTGTGGTTCAGTGATCAAAAGAAGTGCACCACTGAAAACCTTGACTGGAGAAATCATCACTGATAAGAAACAACAGATGGACAGATGGGTAGAGCACTATTTGGAGCTTTACTCAAGTGAGACCAAACTAGCGGATGATGCCCTCAACGCCATAGAGGCTCTACCAACTCTTGACCACCTGGACACACTTCCCACCATAACAGAAGTTAAGTGTGCTATAAATGAACTTGCATCTGGCAAGGCTCCAGGTAGGATGGGATTCCAATAGAGGTTATCAGGAGTGGGCAAGACACACTCACTCTACAGATCCACCAGCTAATAGAGCTATGCTGGCGAGAAGGACAAGTCCCGCATGATTTCAAAGATTCAAGCATCATAACACTGTACAAGAACACGGGCGATCGGAGCGACTGCAACAACTATACACACTTCTGTGTATTGTTGGAAAAGTATTTGCCAGAATTGTTCTGCGCAGACTTCAAGTCCTAGGAGATCAAGTCTACCTCGAATAACAGTGTGGCTTTCGACAGAACCGGTCTACCATTGATATGATATTCTCATTGCGACAAATGCAAGAAAAATGCCGTGAACAGAATCAACCACTGTTTATTGCCTTCATCGACCTCACAAAGGCATTTGATTTGGTCAGTCGTGAGGGTCTGCACCAAAGAAGATTGGCTGCCCACCAACTCTTCTGTCCGTTGTGGAATCGTTCCACACAGGCATGAAGGGTATAATCAAGTTTGATGGTGCAACTTCTGAATAATTTGAAATCAAGAGTGGAGTTAAGCAAGGTTGTGTAGTAGCTCCCACCCTCTTTGGAATATACTTTTCATTTCTACTGAAATATGCCTTTCGTGATAATGATGGTGGTATATCCATTCACTCACGCTCAGATGGCGGCCTCTACAATGCTCAGAGATTGAAGGCCAAGACCAAAATCAGGAGGGTACTGATCAGAGAGTTGCTTTTTGCAGATGATGCTGCAGTTACGACCCACTCTGAGGAAGAATTGCAATGTCTACTATCTGCATTCTCCAATGCTTGTTCTGAATTTGGTTTAACAATTAGCAAAAAGAAGACACAGGTTATGTCACAAGTTGCACATGGGGTACCATCAATCTTTATTGACGACGCCGAACTAGAGATGGTAGGCCATTTTACATATCTAGGATGAGTGGTAAATAGCTTATTATCCCTAGATCAGGAAATCAACATCCGGATTGGTAAGGCAGCAACAACAATGAACAGGTTAAGAAAAAGTGTAAAGTGTCTGGGAGAACAGGAAGCTTACTGCAGAAACAAAAGTCCTTGTTTATCAAGCCTGTGTCCTTAGTACTCTTCTTTATATCAGTGAAACCTGTACAACTTACTCACACCAAGAGAAACGTTTAAACAGCTTTCATATGCGGTGTCTGCGAAGAATTCTTGGTATTAAGTGGCAAGACTAAATTACAAATACTGAAGTATTGAAAAGATCAGGTTGTGTGACAGTTTATTCCATGCTCAGTCTTCGTAGACTTAGATGGATAGAACATCTTAGGAGGATGGAAGGGAAGCAAAGAATAGCAACACTGTAGCCTACCACGCGTGTCGTAAGAGGCGACTAAGGAGGCTTGATGGTTCCGTCGCCCTGCTACTGAGTGAGTGCGTGGCGCGACACTGTGAGCTGTGAGTTTCGTGTGAAATGCTTTTGAATCTGCCCGAGGTCTTTTGGAACGTGACTGCATGTTCGGAGCGATGGCAGATGGCTATGTCCCAGAGTTGACCCATTTTTGCCTTATGCAGAAATGCGTGGCTGCTGGGCTTCTGGTTGACTGCCAATGCCATCGACGATGAACTGTATTTCGTGGACTGTGTGGGTGAACATCTAGGAAACATCCAGATGTGAAAATGACTGCCGATTCCATCAGAAATGAACTGGGTGTTGTGTGGGGGACTATTGTGTTGACATTCTGGTGGCGGCATTATGCACAGTGTATCTGTGCGGGCTGTTATTTGTCGAGACTCCTGTCTTTTCCACTTTTCACATTGGGCAGTGGGGAGTATTTTGTGTGATATTCACTGGCACAGGAACGGAGCATAATGGGGACGACCCGTTGCTGTGAAGTTGGAACTGCGACTAACTAACTAACTAACATCTTTTTTGGTGAATTACAGATGGGTAAGAGATCTCAGGGTCAGCCTCTACTATGATACAAAGATGTGTGTAAGCGGGACATGATTGATACACCCATTGATAATGCACATTGGGAATAAAGACAAAGGAGAAAATTATTTCAGATAAGTCACACACCGAGCGTTTGAGACGTAAGATTACTTCCCAAATCATCTTCTGGTATACATTTGAGGCTGGATCGATCTGTAGCCATGGTTAAATGGGAAAACACACACACACACACACACACACACACACACACACACACACATATATATATATATATATATATATATATATATATATATATATATATATATATATAATTGTGAATCTTGGAATGTAAATGAAAAAACTAGGAAGAACGTAGAAGCAACAGAGATGTCGTTTTTTAGACGAATGATGCGAATTCCTTGGACTGCCAGAGTAACTAACAACGACTGCCTGGAACAGGCTAATGAAACTAGAACATTATATACAACAATAAGAAAGAGACAAACATCTTTCTTTGGTGATGTGATGAGAAGAGAGGCATTGGAGAACATCATGACAACTGGAAAGATCAAGGGGAAGAGAGGCAGAGGCAGACCAAGAGAAATGATGCTGGATCGATTGAGACGGTGGCATGGAAGAATACCATCAGCAGATGTGATCCAGAACACCAAAGACCGAGATCTGTGGAAAGCCATGAACGCCTACGCCAGCCGACAGCGCACATGATGATGATATATAATTGCCTGGCTTCAGCGGGATTTGAACATAGAAATGCTATTTCAACAGCAAGCATTCTAACCATCGCGCTAATGCGCGCGCGCGCGTGCGTGTGTGTGCGTGCGTGTGTGTGTGTGTGTGTGTCATCTAAATAATTATCTGTTTTTAGATAAATGCACGTATCTATTCAAATGAACACATAGATTCATTTTATTACAATTTATGATCACTGTATTCCATAGACACACATGGTGCGTCTATCTTTCTGTAGTACATTCAGCAGCGTACAATGACTAAACGTGTCGGTCCACTAGTTGACAAGCCTTCTCGGGTGCTTGGCGTGTTTCTCTTCTATTAGCACCGATCTAGTGCGAAGGTAAAAGAGAAGGCGTAGGAGGGCGATTGAATAAGATGGCGGGTGTCTTTTTTTTCTGGTTTCAACGATGGAGAAGTTGTAAGTATATTCGCCATCCAACGAAAGGCATTTCTATTTGAATTAACTAATTTCATAAGGAGTCCAAATTACCCGGGGCTTTATGGCTCTACGTTAATCGTCGTCAACGTGAGTACAAATCTTGGACGTGCAGGGTGCTCGTGCATGGGTGCTGAAGTCCTTCGTGGTAACGTATCAGCAGTCGACAGCACAAATCGAGTGAAACAGACGCCCCGACGAAAGGGCACGGTAGTAAAAATAGACAAGACAAACGAGTAGGCAACGGGTAAACATTTGCATCTAAAATTGCATAATATACATTGCTAAGTTATGGTATCAACAAACGGTAGATCAATCCCTTACAAGCAAAACTACTTCTGAAAGAATAAAACCCGTAAAGATTATTTAAAATCTAACACACTTCCAATGTGATTTAGCGGTAATATCATTTACACATATATTCAAAGGAAAAGGTATATTAAATACGGATGTAAATATTCAATAATAGAACACAGATGTCTAAACCCGTTCACCTGAATACTTAATTTAACAATCGAAATCACAGCACTTGTGACGTTTTCACACCCTCTACAAAAACCATCATTCTTTATGGCTAAATATTACAGAAGAAAATTGATTAAAAGTCAGTTTGACTTTTCCTCTTCGCATTGAGTATTATCCAGACTCTACTAATTTCCTTTCGAGCTAGTCTGTCTATATATGGATAATCCGTCAGTTCAGCAGCACTCTCCACGCGATTCCACTGTTCTCGCCAGTTCATTTTATCATATAGTAGTTCACTAAACTAATTAAACACTAATTAAAACAACTGAATAAATTATCGAGTGGGACAGACAGAACTACAAAAATTAGATTTTTAAGAGCATGCATCTTTCCCATTGCAACATACGCCTGTGAGACCTGGACACTTACTAAACAAGCTGAACAGCGCATAAATGCCTTTGAATATAAATGTTATAGTCGAGTTCTAAGAATATCTTGGGTAAAGAAAAAGACAAATGCATCCATACTTCAAGAGTTGAATATTGAAGAAGGTTGGCTATTAAAGACGATAAAACAAAGAAACTTGAAATATTTTGGTCACTTGAAACGTCACGAAAGTTTGAGAGAACAATAATGGAGGGGTATATGCCTGGGAAGAGAGGAAGAGGAAGGCCAAAGAGAAGATGGGTGCAGGATGTGGCGGATGATCTCCAGATGGGTGTATCGGACGCGGGACATCTTGCTTATTATGATCGAGAGGTTTTCCGGAAGGTTGTTATGGCAGCGAGGTTCTGCATAGGACATGCTACTGAATGAATGAATGAATGAATGAATGAATGAATGAATGAATGAGTTCACTAAACAGGTGGGCAACAACTAATCTATGAACATGTTCATTGCCCCGCACAACGGCCGTGGGCAGAACATCCATGAAATGCAGGCAGTCTCCGTCGTGTCGAGCAATGCAAAGCACTCAGTCCAGAAAATGACAGTTACCAGTTGACATTTGAAACTACAACAGGCCACATCAGTACTCTAGTACTACTGTAGCAAAAGCAACGATAGCGAAATAATCTAAACAATTTTTCATCATCATCATCATCATCATCATCATCATAATCATCATCATCATCATCATGTGCCACGCCATCTTAAACAATCACCAGAGTCGTGGTCTCGACTATGTCACGTGGCCAAGCCATCAAGATATTTAATTCTCTGCATTCCCTTTATTCTTTTCCCCTCAATCTTGCCAGCTGTCACCATGCTCTCTAGTTTATTTCTTCTTATAACGTGTCCAAACCTTCGTGAATGTGTTCGTCTAAATGACTTATCGTGACCTCAGAATCTGATTCTTTTAACAGAATATCTGGAAACAATGCTCCATTTCACATGTATAGCCATCTCCTTTATCTTCACATCGTTTTCTCCAGAATAGTATGTAATTACAAGTAAATACCTTAATCGTTTAAAATGATTAATTTTTAAAGCGTATTTTCACAAAAGAATAGTAAATGACAATGAGTAGAATAAAATACCAGTTAGTATCATTTCTAAATTTGAAATACCATTCGAAAAATGATTTGCTATCCGTATTTGAACTTTTCCCAGCTGGCTATTAGGGCAGGGATAGTATAGAGAACTGGGTTGACAGCGGAGTTGATGGGAAGAAGGAGCACTGTTGTCCAGGCGTACACCTCACTGCTGACCTCATGTCCACCAAGTGATAGAAGTCCCATGAGTCCAACAGGAAACCAACAGAGAAAATTAGACAGGACAATAAGAGACAGTTGTTTGGCTACTGTTATATCTTCTGCTCGTCGTGAACATGACATGCTGGTTGCTTTCTTAGATATACTATTCTCTGACATGGCACGGAAGATCGCACATTGACCGCAAACAATGAAGAGAAACGTGAAGAAGTTAAAAATGACAAACACTCCAACTGAATAACTCCAACCTTTAACTTGCGTATTCGTCAAAGGCAGGCCCAGACACATCGCGTTTGAAGGATATATATTGAAATTCAATAAAATGGGAATCAGAGATAGCAATATACCTATAACCCACACTAAAATACTTGTAACAATTCTAGGAATTCTGGAAAAGTATTTTGGACGAAATGGAAACTTTATAACCAAAAATCTGTCTAGAGTGATAAGAAAAGTAAAGAAAGTCGACGTTTCGTGGGAAAGAGTAGCTAGAAAACCAGCAACATCGCAGGCAACACTTTCTCTCCAGTTCCTCTCATGGAGAACATAATTGTCTCGGTAGAAAAGATCAGCTCCAGCAATGATGAACAGATAGATTCCCATGACGAAATCAGACACACCCAAGTTTGTCACAAACAGACCGTATCCTGTCTTCAGAACTGCCCTGTCCCAGATTACACGGTACACAATCACCAACATATTTCCCGCAACGGCAATCGCTGCAACCATCCAGAGAAGAACACGCTGAACAAATAATCCTATGAGATCAAAACACGAAGAAATGGCGTCCGTGGGAGAATGACATGTATGCGGTGGGATATTGGGACCTCTGACTTTAGGGCAGCATATCTGATAATGGTCTGCAGTACAGATTCTGGGTAATGGCGACACCTTGAAATAAATCTGAAACGTAGTGCTTAATGATGAGCCCACGTAAATCGAGTGTATGCAGAGTGAGGACAGCTGGAAAATATTTTCTGTTGAATTCTGAAATCAGAGAGTAACTTAAGTTGAGATGCTTCAATGCAGGCAAACCAGCAAACACAGACTCGGGTAAATATGAAAGTCCTGTGTGAGAAAGATCTAGTATCTCGAGAAAACTAAACTGTAGATGTTTCAGAGAAACAAGACGCTTATTGTAAGATGCGTTTAGGTTATGAATGAATGGGAGCGAATAATTGATAGCTTCAGTACTAAATATTTCCTGTATCATATTATAGCTAATGTCTAGTCTTTGAATATTAAATTGATAATGTTGCTCTGCTGTTTCATTTAAAGGCAAATTTATATTTGTAATATTGCATCTAGAAAGGATTAAAACTACCACGTATATACATCTACTTGTAATTTGGTAAAAGAAGTCTTCTGTTTGAGATAAATCGATTCCCGATAAGTCCAGATATCTTGTTCGGGTATCTATATTTGCGAAAGGGTTCACCTTCACGGGAATAGGAAAACTGTTATTTAATACTATTACTGCGCCTGCCGTGCAGCGAAAACCTTCAGGACACGATGTTTTACAATTCAATTCATCATCTTTGTGTGGACAGTCGGAATGTCCATCACAAACAAAGTCCAGATGAAGACAAACCTTGCTGTCCCAGCATGCGAAATTCCCCGTACACGGCCCAATATTGAATGGCTGCTCATCCTCTCCTGTAGGACAGTCAGCTGTCTTATCCAGAAGATAATGTTGAGGGATGCAGTAGGAGTTATAGCATTTCACATATCCAGGATCACACTGGAAGTCCTTGCAGTCTCTGAGGTGTGACATGTCTCTACAACCTATGACACCACCATACATATCTTTAATGTAAACGCATTTGGGAGACCACGTAAAGTCCGACGTTCTGCTTGTGCATACGTTTACTGATTTCAGTTTTCCTATAGTTTCGTCCAACGCTCCATCAGGCCCTGTGCAATCATTGACACCATCGTGTAGCTGAGACATTGCTATGCAAATGTTATAGTTGCAAATGAGTGCACATGTTTTGTAATCTTTCAAAATCACATTGTGAGCGGGGTCCTCATCGGTCATTTTGTCGAAAATTGAACAATCGACTTCTCCGTCATTGACCCACTTGATGGGCACACATGACCCATCATAACAACGTATGCCAGATACACAATGTCGGACTGGCGAAGAATAGGACGTGTCTGGATGAAAGCAATACTCTTCGTCTCGTCTGTTGCTACAATGGGCAACATGATCACAGACTAAACTATAGGGTATAGACCTCCGTTGACCAATACCTTCGACGCAATCAAACATTGGACATTCGTTTGTAGCTTTCCGGAAGCTCTGAAGAACATCTCTGTCTCCAACACTTTCATAAACGGATATAATATTGTCTTCAAATGCCAAAAAATCCCCTTTGCCCGAAGCAGCCGTGAAATCTCCCGAGTGGGCTTTCCTTACACTGATGATGTTATTAATTTCAGTCTGTTGCTGAAGGACCACCTCACATAGGGACATAGATAGACGAATATGGCACGTGACATCCCGCCATCCTTCAGAAAAGTCATCTGCTATATATGCTTGCTGATTATTGTCCCATGTGCCGTTAAATTGCCATACTCCGCAGTCACCAAGACCGAACCCTAATGAAGGCTTACCAGGTAACCAGTGCCTGGTGACTAACGGTAGAGACTCTCCTGAATCTGTACACCAGCGAAAACGTTTAGCATGGCTACTGTAGTCTCTTCGAAGACCAATAAAAACATCAGCTTTATTGTAAGTGTCATTCGAAGTCATGTGTTCTTTTATCATCTTACGTAACAATGTCTGTACAAATTTTAACTCGTCTTCAGTTTCAACCCGTGCTAGAAATCCACCGTGAAGTGTGCTGCACCTAATCATGGCATTAGACCACCCCATTGGCTCGTGACGGTTAAATCTATAGCAGGAGTGAATATGCGCGCCGAGCATTAGCTGCACACCTGAATCCCAACCCGGAAGGCACTGTCTGCACACCGCCATCAGCAGAAGATGCTCCGTGCTTGTATGCCCTACACTCGGTAAAACAATCGTGTCGTTTAAGTACACAATGTCCGTTGTAAATTTACTACCAACAATCACAACAAATATTTTGATGTCAGCATTTCGCGGTTTAACAAAGGATGGCAGGTTTATAATCTCTTCTTGTGTAAAATCGGTGCCATCGAGAAACATAATTGCAACGTGTATAGCTGTCTCCCTCACGCCACGCATTTCTTCAAACAAACGCTCAACATATTGGGTCTTCAGTTCTAGTAATTTTTTAACACCCTTAACAGGGTACTGGAGTGATTTGGAGTCTTTATCCACGTATATTATATCTCTATCGATTAAAGTTACATACCTCCAATTACGGTACTGTTTACTGGCTATGCGGGTATCGGACCTCGCAAGCACTGTGGCTACCAGAATTTTCGAGAACGCAGGGCTGCCTGCCTGGTCAGCAAAGTATGCGAACAATGCATGTAAAGATGCTACATGGTCTTGCCAGATTAGCCGATCAAAATCTACAACTCCTAGAATATCCATGTGAACGCCGGAACAGTTCTTCAGTGGGAAATGACTCTGGTTTTCTGCATAGCTTTCTGTGAGAATAAGAATAACATTGTCAGAATATTATGCAGGGTGTTCTATAAAACATGTCTGTCTGCCTGCCTGCCTGCCTGCCTGCCTGAATGCATGCACCGTGTAAGTGTGTGGGTGTATGTATGTATGTATGTATGTATGTATGTATGTATGTATGTATGGATGTATGGATGTATGGATGTATGTATGGATGTATGGATGTATGTATGTATGGATGTATGTATGTATGTGTGTATGTGTGTATGTGTGTATGTATGTATGTATGTATGGATGGATGTATGGATGTATGGATGTATGGATGGATGGATGGATGGATGTATGTATGTATGTATGGATGGATGTATGGATGTATGGATGTATGGATGGATGTATGTATGTATGTATGTATGTATGTATGTATGTATGTATGTATGTATGTATGTATGTATGTATGTATGTATGTATTTATGTATGTATGTATAGTATGTATGGTGATGTATGGATGTCTGTATTCTATGCTATGTATGTATGTAGGTATGGGTAGGTAGTTATGGTAGGGTATGGTAGGTAGGTACGGTTTTAGGTATGGAAGGATGGATGGATGTATGTTATTGACCTGTGGTATTTATGTATGTATGTATGTATGTTATTGTATGCATTTATGTATGTCTGTAGGTAGGTAGGTAGGTATGGATATGGTATGGTATGGATGGATGGAATGTGTGTGTATGTATGTATGTATGTATGTATGTATGTATGTAGTATGTATTTGTATGTATGTATGTATGTATGTATGTATGGTGATGGATGGATGGATGTATGCATGTCATTGTAATGTATGTATGGTATGTATGTATGTATGTTATGGTAATGTATGTATGTATGTATGGAAATGGATGGAATGGATGGATGTAGTATGTATGTATGTATGTATTGTATGTATGGATGTATGTATGCGATGGATGGATGGATGTATGTATGTATGGATGTATGTATGTATGTATGTATGTATGTATGTATGTATGTATGTATGTATGTATGTATGGATGTAAACTGCATGACTTGTCTAAAGTGTTGATACATGTTTAGTAGTTAGTTTAATATACTTAGTTTAGTAGGTAGGATACATCTAAGCACCACTACTTGGAATGCCTGATCATGTATTGCACACAGTGGAGTAATTCATGATTGAGGTTATCCCAACTCGTGACGCTTGGAAATAAGCCACACATTCAGCACACACTTTACACAAAACTTAAAACTGAATACTATCAATTTAAAATGCAATCACTTTATTAGAAACAGCAACTTATTAGTCAACACACTAACAAACCAACAGGGACACATGTAGTCTGAGGGGATAAAATAACAACGTAACTACATATTTAGCATCATACAACATACGAGAGTAAAAGTGTATTGAAATGCACACACAGATCAAGATTTGAAGGTGTACTTAATTAGCCAGGACTTCGGTCTTGTTAATCCTCTTTAATACAGAGGTTAATTGTCTTGGTATCAGTGGGGTACTATGAGAAGGACGGGTTGTAAAAACAACTTACTAAACGTCACGTAACTTCGGTCAGATAAGCATTTTTAAGGACACGGGAGAGAGAGTGATCTCTTCACCAAATCAGAGAAGTGGTGTATGGGAGAATACATGAGTTTTGATGCCAGTATGTAGGTTACCAGGTTACTGTCCACCAAACTACAAACACCGACTTTATGTGATTCGGTGACAGAATTAGAACAGATCTAATTACCCTATAACAAACCATCATATCGTGCAACACATGGAAAGAATATTTTATTGAATTACTAAATTGTGAAGCTCCAAGTAACATTTTCCCACAGGAAGAGGTTCTAACATGCGAACCACAAATTGAAGAACCTACATTTGAAGAAATCCTATATGTAATCACACGACTTAAAAACAATAAGGCAACTGGGACTGATGGAATTGCTGCTGAATTTATAAAGGCAGGTGGCCATGCATTACATCTAAAGCTATACGAACTAATAATAAAAATCTGGAGGACAGAAGAATTACCCCATGACTGGAAAGAGTCATTATTGATACCTATCTTTAAGAAAGGAGACAAGTTCCAATGTGGAAATTATAGAGGAATATCACTACTGTCCACAAGCTATAAGATACTATCCGCAGTATTACTAAATAGACTAAAACCATATTCAGAAGACATATTAGGTGACTACCAGGCGGGTTTTAGACAAAACAGATCAACAATAGATCAGATATTTATCTTACGACAAATAGCCGAGAAACATTGGGAATATAAAAGAGATCTCCATAACATTTTTGTGGATTTTAAAAAGGCTTATGATAGTGTCCATAGGAATAGTCTATGGAATGTTATGCAGGAATTTGGAATACCAAGGAAGTTAATTAACATGACCAAACTATGCATGGAAGATACTTATAATATAGTAACATATAAAGGCAGGAAATCAGACCCCTTCCAAATAACATCTGGCTTGAAACAGGGTGATGCACTATCGCCGCTACTCTTCAATCTGGCTCTAGAGAAAGTTGTAAGGAAGGTAAAGGAGGAATGTGATATTGGAGGAACATCCAAGCTGCTTGGTTATGCAGATGATATAGATATTATAGGGCAAAGTGAACAAAAGACCATTAAAAGAACGGAAACATACAAATACCTGGGTACAATCTTCAACTGCTCCAACATCATAAGGGAAGAAATACAAACTAGAATCAACTCTGGAAATAAGATATACTATGCACTACAACATCTACTAAAATCAAAGGCGCTATCTCGTAACACCAAAATCACAATATACAAAACACTGATCAGACCAGTTGTGCTGTATGGCTCTGAAACCTGGAGTACAACGAAAGGAGACGAAGCCTTGTTACAAACCTTTGAGAACAAAATTTTAAGACGCATCTTTGGACCCATTAGGGATACACAAAGTGGAGAGTGGAAAAGAAGAAGTAACAAAGACATTTATGATTTGTTTAAGTCCCCGCTAATCACTGGTATCATGAAGGCTAATAGACTACAATGGCTGGCCCATATAGAAAGAATGGAAGATAATAGGGAAACAAAACTCGCTTACACTCAGGAAATAAATGACCGTAGACCCCGAGGTAGACCAAGAAGGCGGTGGAGAGATAATATACATACAGACCTACAAGCACTTGGAATCAACGACTGGCAAGAGAAGGTCCACCAGAGAGACGAATGGAGACAGATTGTATTTGCAGCAAAGAACCTCAATGGCTCGGAATGCTGAAGAAGAAGAAGAAGAAGAAGAAACCATCATATCAGGGGAGAGGGGGGAATCCTGTCACCGCCTCACATTTATAGATATTAATTAAAGGGCTGCAACTCCCGCCCAAGGGATAGAAGTGAGTCACTCGAGGCCAGAGTAATCTAGAGCCTTCTCGAAGGACTGGTCATTGAGTCCAGGGTCCCGTGGACACTGATGTGGCCCGCCTATTGCGGGGTCCACGAGGAACTCGGACAGAGTTACCACCCGTGTCGGATTGGGACACGTGTGGACCGGCAGAGGACAGACGGACTTCAGAGAGACAACAGGGCCTGCCTTAGAGGGACTCAATAGATATCAATAGATATATAGACATAGGCTAGATAGTTTGCTTGAATGTTTATGATAACCATGTGTGACGATGTTAACTATCTGTGATATGTAACATAGCGCGGGATTGTTAACCCACTGCGCCAACGCACTGTATATTGAAATACAATAAATGTTCGATATCATATTGAACGGAGTTATTTTTGCCTGTGTGAACCCGAGCTCAGATACCTAGACATGAGCAAGACGATGACAGGCTTTTTGGGGGCTTATTCTCCGGTTTTGGCATAAGATCTAATGTTACAGAGCTATTTATTGCCAAGTAAAAACTATAAATTAATTATATCAAATTGATTTCTGTATAACAAATTGATTTTTGTACAACAAATTGATAACTTTACAAGTTTAAAATAGTGGCAGCTATCTAGCAATGAAATAGTATTAATCTGAGTCCCTCAGCAGTGTGTCTCTCATTATTGTGATTACTATAAACTATTTTTGACATGACTGTGACATTTTTTGACTGTTACTAATGTTTTCTCACTCTACGAGCAGATTGTTCCGCGAATAGTGGCGCGTGCAACCTATGTAACCTTTCCAACAGTGGCGAGAGTACAAGACAACATCCGCAAGTTCTGGGATTAAAAGCTAAGTTTCATATCATGCCCATTGCAACTCTAAGCGGTACTTCTCACCTTCCATCCATGTATCATTTTGCTTTGCATTGATATATTTGTATATTCATGACCTTGTAACCAACATAACCTTGCATTGGAATTTGCACATATAATAATTAAGGGAGATAACTAAATTTTCTACTCCCCAACATTTTTCTAAGGGATTTAACTTCATTAAAATTACCTACAAGTAAAAAAACAATTGTACTAAATCCAGGTCAGGATATTTTACTACTGCTACCTGACAATAGAGATTTACTATCAACCTCTTGGCAGGGACCTTTTAAGATTATTAGAAGAATTTCGGAAGTTGATTACGAAATTTCTTTAAATGGAAAATTGAAAATATTCCATGTAAATATGTTGAAACCATACTATGCTAGACAGGACACGGACACGAGTGAGCAGACGCAACGAACTGATGACAAAAACGAAACGACAATTTCCCAACTGAATGACACCTTGACAAACGAAGCATCATTAACGACGCATTCTTATGACGACGAAGACATATGGACATTACCGACAATATGTGATATCGACAACAACGACAAATTTGACGACATATTGACAACGATCGATCTCGACGACGACGACAATGACATTGAGGACAATTTACAAACAGTAGCATCTGTGATAAATCAGACAGACGTAGACAATACTGAAATCCCGGTACCAATTATAACTGACGACGGGAGTATAAATGACATACATATCTCTGACGCGTTGACACAACAACAGCGACAAGACATTTTAACTCTCCTTAACGAGTATAAATCTATCTTTTCTAACAAACCTGGACGCACTGACAAGATAACACATTCGATTGTGCTGACAGATCTAACACCGGTCAAATGCAGACCATATTCTATTCCTCTCCATTACAGAGCAAATTTAGACAAAGAAATTTTAGATTTAGAGAAAAATGGAATAATTCAAAAATCGATGTCTCAATATTCTTCACCGATTGTCCTGGTGAAAAATAAGGACCAGACAATCCGTTTGTGCATCGACTATAGGGTATTAAATACAAGAACCACAACGGATGCAGACCCAATGAACAGTTGTGAAGATCTCATTTTAAATATGGCTCAATCATCCTTATTTTCTAAGACCGATTTAGCGAAAGGATATTGGCAAGTGCCACTACACCCTGATTCTAGACATATAACAGCATTCGCAACACCCCTTGGTTTGTACGAATGGCTATATCTTCCATTTGGTCTCAAGAACGCGCCAGCCACATTTGTTAGATTAACTAGATTGTTATTACACGGAATTAAAGATGTTGAAGCCTATATTGATGATATATGCATCCATTCTTCTAATATGACTTCTCACTTACTTACCCTCAAACAAGTCTTCAACCAAATCTCTCTTTTTGGACTTACTATCAAACCTTCCAAGGTTGAATTAGGCTATAGACAAATAGACTTCCTTTGTCATAGAATTTCTGAAGGCAAATTGTTGACAGATGATAAAATTGTTTCCAAGATTCTTAATCTAGAAGTGCCTACCACAAAGAAACAAATTAGAAGTTTACTAGGTCTTATTAACTATTATTCTAAATTTATCCCACATTGGGCAGAACTTACCGCAGTCTTTTCTGATATGTTAACTAAAGATCATCCATCAAAAATTTGTAAAAGTACCAGCTTAGACGATGCAATGTGTAGATTGAAACGTATTTTTTCTAATCCACCAGTCTTACGATTACCCAACATAAATTTACCCTTTATTTTGACCACAGATGCGAGTGCTATCGCAATAGGAGGATGTTTAATGCAAGAAGTGGATGGAGTGAGACACCCGATTCTCTACGTAAGCCGTAAACTAAAGAAGGCAGAGATCCGGTATGCTACAGTGGAATTGGAGGCTTTAAGCCTACTGTTTTGTGTATTGAGATTATCTAAGTTCCTCTTAGGTAGTCACTTTGTTGTGCTCACTGACAATTCGCCATTGTTGGTCCTTAACCAAGGGTCACCGAAAAACCATCGTTTAAAAAGATGGTGTCTTCTTCTTCAAGATTTCGACTTCGAAATCCGTCATATCAGAGGCACGGACAACATTATTGCTGACCTATTATCACGGCAAACGAATGCGCCAGTAGAATGACATTTAGCACATCGACCATTCGCCATACTAGAAACTGTGATACTTTTAGTCTGTGGCATATAACAGTGTAACTCTACACCTGCTAGAGAACTCCTAGTGAATAGTAATAACACCTCATGAAATAAGTTACTTGTGACACCCACGAACATGAAACTTTAAGAGTCACACTTTATGAACTATACGTGAAGAGCTATACTATCAATTGCCCAAGCTCTAGAACGATCCGAGCGAGAGACATTAACAGTGCAATGATTTCAACCTGTGAATTCGCTCTGGAAATTAGAAGAACACTTTATACGCAACATTGAGAACATTCCATACTTGCTGTTGCTACGAGACTTTGCAAACAGCCGAAACAGAACGACGTCGACTACAACACTCAAGAGACAGCCATACTAACTTTAACATTCATGGCATAACACGCTAACAACAGGAGGACAACGCGCACATCATCGTTGGATTTACTTACTTAATTAATTAATTACTTTAGTATTAAATATGTATTATATTTGCATTAATTTTGTATATAAAATGTGTTAACCTGTAATATGTACATATTCTACCATAACATTACAGGTAGTTCCATTAAGAGGATAAATCACCGTCCTATACAATTGTCTCTGTGTAAATTATAACCCATTTTTGAGTCATCGTACAAAAAGTACGTATTTTCTTAAAGGGCAAATATCGCCTATTCCATTTGTTCTAAGGGCAATAACACTTACCTCAACTTTAAGTATATATTTTAACCAAATACTATTTGAATGAAAGGTGAGTAAATTACAGCGTGAATGAATTAAATGAGAGAACGATATACTGAGCGGACAAATTGTACGCAAAACGTATTTATTTTAATTTGTCTGCGTCTTTTTTTGTAAACTGCATGACTTGTCTAAAGTGTTGATACATGTTTAATAGTTAGTTTAATATACTTAGTTTAGTAGGTAAGATACATCTAAGCACCACTACTTGGAATGCCTGATCATGTATTGCACACAGTGGAGTAATTCATGATTGAGGTTATCCCAACTCGTGACGCTTGGAAATAAGCCACACATTCAGCACACACTTTACACAAAACTTAAAACTGAACACTATCAATTTAAAATGCAATCACTTTATTAGAAACAGCAACTTATTAGTCAACACACTAACAAACCAACAGGGACACATGTAGTCTGAGGGGATAAAATAACAACGTAACTACATATTTAGCATCATACAACATACGAGAGTAAAAGTGTATTGAAATGCACACACAGATCAAGATTTGAAGGTGTACTTAATTAGCCAGGACTTCGGTCTTGTTAATCCTCTTTAATACAGAGGTTAATTGTCTTGGTATCAGTGGGGTACTATGAGAAGGACGGGTTGTAAAAACAACTACTAAACGTCACGTAACTTCGGTCAGATAAGCATTTTTAAGGACACGGGAGAGAGAGTGATCTCTTCACCAAATCAGAGAAGTGGTGTATGGGAGAATACATGAGTTTTGATGCCAGTATGTAGGTTACCAGGTTACTGTCCACCAAACTACAAACACCGACTTTATGTGATTCGGTGACAGAATTAGAACAGATCTAATTACCCTATAACAAACCATCATATCAGGGGAGAGGGGGGAATCCTGTCACCGCCTCACATTATAGATATTAATTAAAGGGCTGCAACTCCCGCCCAAGGGATAGAAGTGAGTCACTCGAGGCCAGAGTAATCTAGAGCCTTCTCGAAGGACTGGTCATTGAGTCCAGGGTCCCGTGGACACTGATGTGGCCCGCCTATTGCGGGGTCCACGAGGAACTCGGACAGAGTTACCACCCGTGTCGGATTGGGACACGTGTGGACCGGCAGAGGACAGACGGACTTCAGAGAGACAACAGGGCCTCCTTAGAGGGACTCAATAGATATCAATAGATATATAGACATAGGCTAGATAGTTTGCTTGAATGTTTATGATAACCATGTGTGACGATGTTAACTATCTGTGATATGTAACATAGCGCGGGATTGTTAACCCACTGCGCCAACGCACTGTATATTGAAATACAATAAATGTTCGATATCATATTGAACGGAGTTATTGTTGCCTGTCTGAACCCGAGCTCAGATACCTAGACATGAGCAAGACGATGACAGTATGTATGTATGTATGTATGTATGTATGTATGTATGTATGTATGTATGTATGTATGTATGTATGTATGTATGTATGTATGTATGTCCTGTGAATGATGCGATTGTTACACACAGTGAACAACTAGGGTTAGAATTAAATTGTAAAAAGACACAGATTATGGTCGTCACTAGGAAGGACGAAATACCACAATGTAATATACAAGTAAATGGGAATATTCTTCAACAAGTGAGCATTTACAATTATCTCGGAACAGTAATAACATCTGATGGGAGATGCCTTGAAGAGATTAGAACAATAATCGCTATGGCAAAAGTAGCCTTTAGCAAGATGAAAAACATATTGACCAATAAAAAGATGTCAATTGAAACGAGAAAAAGAGTGTGGAGATGTTACATTGAACCTGTACTTTTATATGGATGTGAAGCGTGGACAATGAGCAGTCAGACTGAAAAACATCTGATGGCTGTAGAGATGTGGTTTCTGAGGAAAATGCAAAGAATACCATGGACAGCCAGAAAGACCAATGAACAAATCCTTCAAGAAACAAATGAAGATCGTAAATTGATTAGAGAAATTAGACGTAGACAGTCAAGATATTTTGGGCATGTTATGAGAAGAAATGGATTGGAGAATTTGGTGACAACTGGTAAGATCGAGGGGAACAGACCAAGGGGAAGACCTAGAAGCAAGTACCTGGATGGCTTGGCCTTGTGGCATGGTCGAGACAGAAACACGGAGCTGATCCACGACTCTGGTGATCGAGTGAGATGGCAGAACATGACCGCCCACGCTTACCGGCATGGCACATGATGTATGTATGTATGTATGTATGTATGTATGTATGTATGTATGTATGTATGTATGTATGTATGTATGTATGTATGTATGTATGTATGTATGTATGTATGTATGTATGTATGTATGTATGTATGTATGTATGTATGTATGTATGTATGTATGTATGTATGTATGTATGTATGTATGTATGTATGTATGTATGTATGTATGTATGTATGTATGTATGTATGTATGTATGTATGTATGTATGTATGTATGTATGTATGTATGTATGTATGTATGTATGTATGTATGTATGTATGTATGTATGTATGTATGTATGTATGTATGTATGTATGTATGTATGTATGTATGTATGTATGTATGTATGTATGTATGTATGTATGTATGTATGTATGTATGTATGTATGTATGTATGTATGTATGTATGTATGTATGTATGTATGTATGTATGTATGTATGTATGTATGTATGTATGTATGTATGTATGTATGTATGTATGTATGTATGTATGTATGTATGTATGTATGTATGTATGTATGTATGTATGTATGTATGTATGTATGTATGTATGTATGTATGTATGTATGTATGTATGTATGTATGTATGTATGTATGTATGTATGTATGTATGTATGTATGTATGTATGTATGTATGTATGTATGTATGTATGTATGTATGTATGTATGTATGTATGTATGTATGTATGTATGTATGTATGTATGTATGTATGTATGTATGTATGTATGTATGTATGTATGTATGTATGTATGTATGTATGTATGTATGTATGTATGTATGTATGTATGTATGTATGTATGTATGTATGTATGTATGTATGTATGTATGTATGTATGTATGTATGTATGTATGTATGTATGTATGTATGTATGTATGTATGTATGTATGTATGTATGTATGTATGTATGTATGTATGTATGTATGTATGTATGTATGTATGTATGTATGTATGTATGTATGTATGTATGTATGTATGTATGTATGTATGTATGTATGTATGTATGTATGTATGTATGTATGTATGTATGTATGTATGTATGTATGTATGTATGTATGTATGTATGTATGTATGTATGTATGTATGTATGTATGTATGTAT
>JACEFZ010019943.1:0-167500 GCA_014155875.1 Cepaea nemoralis | reverse complement strand
CATAGTATATTCTGAAAATGGTTACAATTAAGCAATTTTGTATCTAGATCTAAGGTATTCGAAAGGTCTGCACCGCCTTAAATTTTTCCTCATTAACATATATTTATTTCTCCATATTAGTTTTATCTTTGTTTTTGCTATCTTAAGATATAAGTTATGATTTTCACTAATCTTTTTATTAGTTTTTCTATACCATACTGTGGATATTAATACAGTATCATCAGCATATCGAATATCTGGTAATTCCTTGACCAAACGAACAGACTTTACGGATATTTAGGGTATCAAATTGTAAAATTTTCTAGAGTCATTAATGTATTTGTGCTGGCGGGTTTATTAATTTAGTTAACAATGTAACCAACTATTTTTCTTTTCTTATTTTTTAAATAGTAAATTAGTGTATGTTTTGTCACAAATGTAAATGATACTGCGCTGTGATTTTGAATGTTTTAATTTTCATTTACTTAGATACTTAGAGGTTGTAAAGGCATAATTGTGGGTCTTAGATGTTAATCATTGTTACATTTGTGTTTTTCAATCACATGTGTTGAGTACAAAACACATGCTTATTTTTTTTTATTACTTTTTTGGGGTTGTATGACTGTGAATATACTTTTTTTTGTACTGAGCCTACTTTATATAGAACTGAGTGAACAAGCTATCATGATGTTATCATCATGTACATGACATACTGTATTTCAGTAATAACTTGATTTATAACTGACATACTAAGCATCACTTGTACTCCCAACCTCGCAGAAAGTGTTAATATCATTGTATTGAGTTATTAACTGTTATAATTCTGCGGGTTCGTTTCCTAATGTTTCACACTATAAACACTATGCCAAATTAATTATTTCTCTGTAGATTATTTACAAGGACAGGTTCCTTATATTCAGTTGTATTGCTACTGCCCTCTAACATAGTAAATTCTGAAAATGGTTACAGTTAAGCATTTTTGTATCAGACTTTTACAAGCAAGCAAATGTACATTTTTATTTAACAGTTTATTAAATGAAGTGGGAAAACATGTCAGAACGGGGTTAGATCAAGATGTGTAAATTAGTACCAGAAATTCCTCTACACAGAAAATGTGGAACGAACGAACGAACTTTATTTTCAAAGGGTAACAAATTGGGCACGCAGGCCCGTCTTACATTCGGCCCTTCCAGTCACTCATCTTTCGTTCATAAATAGTGCATGATACATTCACATAGGAAAAAGAAAATTGTCAAATGAATGTTGTAAATTTAAACGAGCATATTACCATGATATGAGATTTGAAATTTAAATATTGAGCACAACCCACTACTGGCAACGCCGATCGCATTCTGGTATGAACCTAAGGCCTATCCACGTCAATATGGAAGCACTATACTCGAGTTTCGCTCTCGTTTGAGCTCGTCAGTAGTGCATATCCCTGACCGGATCCGGAAACAATCCCGGATCACGCGTATGAAGCGGGTGTGTAACCACGCAGCACACACTGGACACACCAAATTATCACAACTGAACATCACAACGCTACCCATCGTAGGCTATGCTCAAGATTGCCCAATCGCCGCGACCGACGTCCGTCAATCGATGGGACCCGAACGATCAGGACTTCTCACTGGCAAGGAACAACAGGCCTCCTAAATCCAGTGAGCAGTAATCAATAGTAGTATGTCAGGTCCTAACTACTTATACTTTTAGGACTTTAGTCCCACGTAGTGACGTCATATTTTACTATACAAAAGCCATAGTCCTACGCTCTGACGTCACCAAACTGAGTCCTTCGGGGACCGCATTTTTTAAATTTTGGCGGTTATTTTCTTGGATGACCACTTCCGGTTGTCGTGGTGACTACTTCCGGTTGTCGTGATGACTACTTCCGGTTCCTGGGCGGGCGGGCGGTGGTAGGGTGGCGGCGGCGGCGGGGCGGCGGTGGCGGTGGTGGCGGCGGCGACACGAATCGATCCGACGCGATCTGGCCCGATCGGGTTTGCACCTCGCTCCGACGCGATCCGACCGGTCGGGTGTGGGGGCACCGCGGCGGTGGTCACGTGGTGTGATCGAACCCCAGTCAACCCCCTTCGATGAGGAGATAGAAGTCAATATGACAGAGAATGATTTAGTCCATCTCTCGAGTTACCCCGAGTAGGTCAAGTAAATGACCGTCTTAATAAACTTGTTTTGCACGGCTCAGTATGCTAATTCGAGAGAAGGCCCGACCCCATGTATAACCATTAAACACTTGGTGAAAATCTGGTTTAGGAATATTCTAACCGACCATAGAATTTTATTTAAAATTAAACCTAAAACTTAATTAAACACCAAAAATATCTTGTATGGTTAGCGGCGAGTAGGTACGTAAATATAAAACAACGACTCTCATTTAAGATAAACCATAACTTCCAGAGATATACATTAAAATATACAATATAAGCCCCGCAAATAACGTCCCTTGATAAACAACATTATCGCCCCTGAACCATAACAAAATACAACAGATAAAGGTCAAACATGTGATTTACGGTTGAGTGACGAAAAAAGTCTAGTTTCTATCAGGGAATCTTAAAATATACCAAACGGCCCTGTGTATTTCATTTTATTCTCTTTATCTGATTATTTTCTTTATTTCATTACATCTCTCTCTCTCTCTCTCTCTCTCTCTCTCTCTCTCTCTCTCTCTCTCTCTCTCTCTCTCTCTCTCTCTCTCTCTCTCTCTCACTATCTCCCCCTCTGTCTCTGTCTCAGTCGATGGACCTCGCACACGCCTCAGTAACTTTAGAACCACTGTGCCCGACCTCGACGTCGTAGCTTGCGTGCTCGGTCATCCATGAGTAAACACTGAAAACATGTCTGAACACGTTATGTAGGTACTCTACAGCGTGGTGTCGTAGTAAAATTGCCATGTCAGCAGTTGGCTAGCTATAACCACCGCAAACCAGCTTAAACTGGTTTATTGCTTTAGCCATAATCACGTGACTTGGTGCTATAAAACAGCCATACGCCATGGCTTAAGTCTCATTCTATTGCTGACCACTGCAGAGATTCAAACTCGAGCCGTTTACAACCCATCGAAAAAGACAGAAGCATCCTACACAACGCATAGCCCGCCTGCTATAGAGAATCTTCCTACAGAACGAACAACCCGTGCCGGGGAGCCAGAAGAGGTAAGTATCATAATTATTAATGTGTCGAAACCGCCATGCTGCCATTCGACTCGAGCACCATATATCTCACGTGGCTACGACATCAACCCATCTTCTTATATGGCTTACCCGTTCCTTCACTCTACATAGATCTTTTCTGATTTTTACCTAAATTATAAAACGGCTTCCTATATTTTCAGAACCGTTGTTTTTCTGTGTACAACTGACCAAACCCGATGTTAAGTACTGATAAAACACACGCCGCAGGTAGCCTCTCGCTGCGCATCACTGAGCACCCTGTATTCGCCTTTAGAAATCTACGTTTCTCTACCTGTGGTCGCTCCACAACTGGTTGCTTATCAGATTATAGATCGGCGCTGAAGCGAGAGAGTCAAGCAAACAAAATATACTGAATTTTTTGGTTAAAAATAAGAAATATATGTTATTCACCAGAAAAGCACTATACATGAAAACAACACAAGGTATGGGACTTCTTCTTATTGAATTAAATAAACTATTCGACTAAAACAACGCTGATAAACACGGCCGCCAATATGAGTCTATACTCTGTATATATGCGAAGACCATCATCAACAGCATCGTGTGTCCTGTCGTCCTCGGTCACTGCCTTCTTTTTCTCTTTGGTGTTTCCGACCTGATATGGTAGTACCAAGTGGTGGAGTCAGGTAGACGTATCATCATCATCATCGTGTGTCCTGTCGTCCTCGATCACTGCGTTCTTTCTCTCTTTGGCGTTTCCGACCTGTCATGGAACCAAGTAGTGTAGTCAGGTAGATGTATCATCATCATCGGTAAGCGTGAGCGATCATAACTCGTCTAATACAGGACGTCATATTCACCGCATTCTTTCCCGCGTTGGCGTTTCCGACCTGTTATGGTAGTACCAAGTGGTGGAGTCAGGTAGAGGTATCATCATCATCATCAGCGTGTGTCCTGTCGTTCTCGGTCACTGCGTTCTTTCTCTCTTTGGCGTTTCCGACCTGACATGGTAGTACCAAGTGGTGTAGTCAGGTAGGCGTATCATCATCGGTAAGCGTGAGCGATCATAACTCGTCTAATACAGGACGTCATATTCACTATATTCTTTCCCGCGTTGGCGTTTCCAACCTGTTATGGTAGTACCAAGTGGTGGAGTCGAGTAGACGTATCATCATCATCATCATGTACCAGCTCGGTAAGCGTGAGCGATCATAACTCGTCTATCTAATACACGACGTCACATTCACTGCATTCTTTCTCTCGTCAGCGTATCGTTCAGGTATGGCCGAACTCTGTATAGAGGCGAAGACCATCATCAACAGCATCGTGTGTCCTGTCGTCCTCGGTCACTGCGGTCTTTCTCTCTTTGGCGTTTCCGACCTGCTATGGTAGTACCAAGTGGTGGAGTCGAGTAGACGTATCATTATCATCATCATCATATACCAGTTCGGTAAGCGTGGGTGGTCATTGCTCGTCTATCTATTACATGACGTCGCACTCATCATCATGTGCCAGCTCAGTAGGGTTGTTCAATGCATTTACAGGGCATTGCACTCGTGTCAGGTGCTCTGCGACCAACTCGACTGCCGCTGTGTGGCTTTGTGTCTAATAGCTCTAGCATTTATGGTGATGTATTTGTAATGTAATGTAATCGGTTAGCATCGCAACCTCACGTGTCTCTTTCGCCTTTTATTACAGATTGAAACTGCTAAAATCGAGAGACAGTGGAAGCTCAGCGCCGAAGAAAACACCATAAAAAACCAAAGGAAATGACTGATCATAAGGTACATCTAATACTGTATCATCAGCATTATTCACCATCAGCATCATCCTTATAATTAGCTACCACTGTTGACGTTAGGAGACAAAGACAGAGAGAGAGAGAGAGAGAGAGAGAGAGAGAGAGAGATAGAGAGAGAGAGAGAGAGAGAGAGAGAAAGAGAGAGAGGCCTAATTTAGAGATGTAGAGGCAGCTAGCGTGGTAGAGAACCAGACAGAGAGAGAGAGCGAGAGAGAGAGCGAGAGAGAGAGAGAGAGAGAGAGAGAGAGAGAGATAAAGAGCGAGTGGGTAATAGAGACAGAGAAGGAGCGAGAGCGTGGTGGGTGGTATTCCATTTGATCTTTGCTAGATGCTGGTAGTACATTCTATGTGGCTTATCGCTGGTTACTAAAACTAGTTTTTCGCTCTTTTACAGAAATTAACAAGTCATTCATTTTAATCTGACCCACCCCGAAAGGACTACCACACACAAGGTATCAGATTAACACGATCTATAACAACCAAAAGAGGTGGTCAATTGAGAAGTGCTTACAACGAAAAGTCAACCATACGAGGTATGTATGATATCTTTTTCTCACTGTTCTGTGTTATAGGTCGTAAGTAGAACAGTAGGCGCTAACTAACTAGGAAATCTGCTGCCACCGCTGACGGGATATTATATACATGATCTATAATATAAAATAGTGGTATAGGTCGTTAGTAGTATGAGCTGTCTTAAATAAGGTAGAAATCGAGGAGCCACTGCCGTGAAGTCATGTTTTATTATATAAAGACACTAGCAGCAAAGAGTACGGTATACCCCCTGAATTAATAGTACTACACGTCATGTGACATTCAAAATTAGTGTTTCTTAGTTAAATCATTTTATATAACCATATAATCAACCTGTTTGTTAAATATCTTTTCTCCACAGCTTTTTGACGTCCCACACATATACGTGTAAAAGAAGATAATACTCATTGTAAACGTTGGAGCAACACACAACCGTCATATAATACACGAGAAACAGTGGTGGAAATACTACAAGTGTGTATACTACCAGAACCCGAACAGTACTGACAACAAGCGGAAGTGCTCTACTCCTATATCTATCACCACTTTTATTGTCATCAATTACTACTCTTTGCTCTATTATGTCTTCTATTCAGAAATATGTCTTTCTCTGTCCTATCTGTGCTAAGACCTTTACAGACAATTTCAATCTTAGTCGACACATTAAGACAGTACACACTACTACAATGCACACATGCCACATCTGTGGCAACCTATACAGTAGGAAAGACAATCTAAAACAACACATGAAAACGCATCACCAGCCATCAGCCTCAACAACACATACTACAACATGTAGTACTACACCATCAATCACTACACCAGCGACATCAGGCACTACATCACGTAAAAGAAAAACACCAGCAGACACACAATCAACTAAAAAACAGAAATCGCTCAAGTGGAATCAGAGGAAGCCGCCGTAGTTGACGAAGTAGATGAGGAACTAAAGACTGTAGACATCATCAGGACGAGAAAATCCAGCAGAAATATAGAGACGTCTGGCCCTATCTTAAGATACATCAGAACATCCACAAATACGTATCGACCTATAATTTTTTTTCATCGACCAGACTCAACACAACCAATTGACTGGACCGAGACTTTAAAACCAATATTTGCTAGTCAGACATGCAGATTTAAGATAAATTATTCACATCACATGATCTTACGGCATAAGGAGACAGACGAACTTAGATTTTTTTCATTCATCATCGAACAATGCATGCCAACTCGACGTCCCCCACCTAGTTAACCACGAAAAAGACTTTGACGATTTTATAGAAGTAGTTCAGGACAGTGACATGTTTAACTACGCCCTACACAACAGACCTGACACTAAGTACATGGTAGAGACAATCCCCGCTACTAGTGGTCAAAGATGGAATCGCATCCGGTCACATGGTCAGACAATATTCTGATGAGTCATTCTACGTAAGCGAATACCGTGTATAAGACGACTAGCATTCGTCGAATAGAAGTATCTGGCTCAGTGGTCATCAAAGTAGCACATCTTCTATGTTGTCTGGTGTGAAGACTGGTGATTCTTGGTTCTTCATCCCAGCTCTGTCATTAGACATGTTGTTCTGCAAGAAACCTACTTCTTGTAGTCAGACAACCATAGACCCATATGAGACAACATTTGATCTGCTTGACGACTCTTCTTCAGATGAAAATAGTGACCCTCTGTCTAGCGGACATGAAGCAGCCTCTGAGTTTCTCAAGAAAATCAATGCTTTATGGAATGAAAACTATCCTACCGCTGGTTTCCGAAGTTGCTCCGCTGTCGCAGCAGATGAAATACAACACCCATCGAGAAAGGTATGTATAAATAGTAACGGTCATGATCATAGTTTCCAAGAACAGGTGTGCTAGCTCGATGTCTAATGATACATTCTATTATATAGTACTCTTTATTTCACTATGAATTACTAGACGCTGAAGCCTTATAAGTTTCAATGTGATTTTTTTTCCTCCTACACAGGTTAATTTCGCAACAGATCCTCACTTCTTGACAGTTCATAGAGTTGGCACCGAAGAACGCAATGGCAGCTGGCACCATGTAATCAGAGAACGAGAGAATTTTGAGCGATGTATACTAGAGATGGACCAAATGCTAACCCCAGTCCTGGGGACCAGTCACAGAGTCAAAGTCCTGGAGCAGAGAAAAAACTCAAGAACAACAGTGAAAGAGGCCGAGATAGTCTAACCCCCATATGGTAACTGGTAATTAAAATTAAAAAATATCAATCCACACTAGCGGACGTGTATTAAAACACCTACATAAAAACAAGATGGGTGTTTTAATACACGTCCGCTAGTGTGGATTGATATTTTTTTAAATTTTAATTACGTTACCATACGGGGGTTAGACTATCTCGGCCTCTTTCACTGTTGTTCTTGAGTTTTTTCTCTGCTCCAGGACTTTGACTCTGTGACTGGTCCCCAGGACTGGCGTTAGCATTTGGTCCATCTCTAGTATACGTCGCTCAAAATTCTCTCGTTCTCTGATTACATGGTGCCAGCTGCCATTGCGTTCTTCGGTGCCAACTCTATGAACTGTCAAGAAGTGAGGATCTGTTGCGAAATTAACCTGTGTATTAGAAACAAAATCACATTGAAACTTATAAGGCTTCAGCGTCTAGTAATTCATAGTGAAATAAAGAGTACCATATAATAGAATGTATCATTAGACATCGGAGCTAGCACACCTGTTCTTGGAAACTATGATCATGACCCTTACTATTTATACATACCTTTCTCGATGGGTGTTGTATTTCATCTGTTGCGACAGCGGAGCAACTTCGGAAACCAGCTGTAGGATAGTTTTCATTCCATAAAGCATTGATTTTCTTGAGAAACTCAGAGGCTGCTTCATGACCGCTAGACAGAGGGTCACTATTTTCATCTAAAGAATAGTCGTCAAGCAGATCAAATGTTGTCTCATATGGGTCTATGGTTGTCTGACTACAAGAAGTAGGTTTCTTGCAGAACAACATGTCTAATGACAGAGCTGGGATGAAGAACCAAGAATCACCAGTCTTCACACCAGGCAACATAGAATATGTGCTACTTTGCTGATTACTGAGCCCGGTACTTCTATTCGACGAATGCTGGTCGTCTTATACACGGTATTCGCTTACGTCGAATGACTCATCAGAATATTGTCTGACCATGTGACCGGATGCGATTCCATCTTTCACCACTAGTAGCGGGGATTTTCTCTACCATGTACTTAGTGTCAGGTCTGTTGTGTAGGGCGTAGTTAAACATGTCACTGTCCTGAACTACTTCTATAAAATCGTCAAAGTCTTTTTCGTGGTTAACTAGGTGGGGGACGTCGAGTTAGCATGCATTGTTCGATGATGAAAGAAAAAATCTAAGTTCGTCTGTCTCCTTATGCCGTAAGATCATGTGATGTGAATAATTTATCTTAAATCTGCATGTTTGACTAGCAAATACTGGTTTTAAAGTCTCGGTCCAGTCAATTGGTTGTGTTGAGTCTGGTCGATGAAAAAAAATTATAGGTCGATACGTATTTGTGGATGTTCTGATGTGTCTTAAGATAGGGCCAGACGTCTCTATATTTCTGCTGGATTTTCTCGTTGCTGATGATGTCTACAGTCTTTAGTTCCTCATCTACTTCGTCAACTACGGCGGCTTCCTCTGATTCCACGTGAGCGATTTCTGTTTTTTAGTTGATTGTGTGTCTGCTGGTGTTTTTCTTTTACGTGATGTAGTGCCTGATGTCGCTGGTGTAGTGATTGATGGTGTAGTACTACATGTTGTAGTATGTGTTGTTGAGGCTGATGGCTGGTGATGCGTTTTCATGTGTTGTTTTAGATTGTCTTTCCTACTGTATAGGTTGCCACAGATGTGGCATGTGTGCATTGTAGTAGTGTGTACTGTCTTAATGTGTCGACTAAGATTGCAATTGTCTGTAAAGGTCTTAGCACAGATAGGACAGAGAAAGACAGATTTATGAACAGAAGACATAATAGAGCAAAGAGTAGTAATTGATGACAATAACAGTGGTGATAGATATAGGAGTAGAGCACTTCCGCTTGTTGTCAGTACTGTTCGGGTTGTGGTAGTATACACACTAGTAGTATTTCCACCACTGTTTCTCGTGTATTATGTGACGGTTGTGTAATGCTCCAACGTTTAAAATGAGTAATATCTTTTTTTACACGTATATGTGTGGGACGTCAAAAAGCTGTGGAGAAAAGATATTTAACAAACAGGTTGATTTTATGGTTATTTAAAATTATTTAACTAAGAAACACTAATTTTGAATGTCACATGACGTGTAGTACTATTAATTCAGGGGGTATTTCGTACTCTTTGCTGCTAGTGTCTTTATATAATAAAACATGACTTCACGGCAGTGGCTCCTCGATTTCTACCTTAGTTAAGACAGCTCATACTACTTACGACCCATACCCTTACTAAACCTAAGTCCATTCCTCCTTAGTTGGATCGCTGCAGCCCTCTACCAACGGAAAGTAGTTTTTAAATGTGACAGTTGGACTTCGGAACCAACAACAATATATCCTGGCCTACCACAGGGATCACCATTATCTCCGGTACTGTTCAACGCCTACACAGTGAGAATCACCAGTGAGCAGATCACTGGACCTGGCAGGACATTGCCGTATGCCGATGATGTTTTAGTGTATCGTCAGGGTAAGGATAGAGAGGAGGTTGTTGTGGAACTACAAACCGAACTCAATCGCATAAGTACTTGGTGTGAAGAAGCTGGGGCAATGGTCACCCCAACAAAGGCAACAGTGACTTGGTTCTCGTTGAATAATCATATTGTCAACAACCCAACACCAACTGTAATTCTGTGCTCAGAGACGGTGGAAAGAACGCAGGCAATGAATTACCTGGGGATACGGTTTGATCGAAGACTTGCTTATAATGTGCACATAGACCAGGTGATAACAAAGACCAAGCGGGGTTTGGCAGCGATGCGGGTGATGGCGGCAGCAAACTGTGAGCAGCGCCATCTATGTCTTCTGTACGAGGGGCTGGTCATGTCTGTTTTGGAGTATGCAATGGAAATCCTGACTCTCAGCCATAAGCAGATAGAAAGGATGGAAAGGATACAGAATGAAGCTATGCGCATTATTCTTGGATGTACAAGAGATACAGCATGCAGGGCGATGAGCTACCTTCTTGATTTTCCAACCATTGAAGAGAGAATACAAGTTTGCAGGGCACGCGCCTACCTCAGAATTGACGCAAACACACAACATCCACTGCATAGTGAAATTAGGAAGGTGAAGGGCAGCAGGTTAAAAAGAGGACGGTCGTGGATGGGTCAAGATGAAGACATTCTTCAACAGGTGTGTTCACTTGAGG
This sequence comes from Cepaea nemoralis, assembly GCA_014155875.1. Classification (NCBI taxonomy): domain Eukaryota; kingdom Metazoa; phylum Mollusca; class Gastropoda; order Stylommatophora; family Helicidae; genus Cepaea; species Cepaea nemoralis. The sequence goes on along the minus strand of JACEFZ010019943.1, from coordinate 156,664 downwards.
ACTTAGAACCTGGCGAGGAGTGGGAGCAAGTGCCAACAGACTTCTGCACATCCTTTTCAGTTTGCATCCAACTAGATAGAAAATGCAGACAAGAAAATCCGGCTGCTGTTGAAGCTGAAGTACAAGCGTTGATTTTCGAGAATTCGCTGGACGGTGACGCGGTCATCTACACAGATGGGTCGGTCGTCCGACATGTGAGAAGCTCATGGGCCTTTACAGCTCGGGCCGGAGGGAGAATTGTGAAGGAGGACTCTGGTGCTTTCACTGAAACCACAAGTAGCCTGACCATGGAAGTCATGGCAGTAAGTAAAGCAATAACATGGCTCGAGACACAGACATTCACTAGGGCTTGTTTCCTTAGCGACTCAATGAACATGATCAAGAGGATAGAGGAGGGGTCGATCGGAAGAGAATGGCTGCTGCCTCTGAAGCGGTCACGGCTGGCAAAGATTAATTTCATCTTCGTGCCAGGTCATGCGGGAGTAAAAGGAAATGAGCGGGCTGACAAGCTCGCAGGTGAGGCTACTGTGGAGGGCGGACGCGCCATGGACCAGGCTGACATTCTGAATGCTCTACGTGAGACTTTTGCGAGAACCAAGTGATGACTGTGAATCTACAACAATGGCCAGACTGCGAGAGCAGAGAACACTACGCAGGAAGCCAAAGAAGATTGATAAACCAACACAGAACTGGCGTCGTTAGCCGCTACACGCTGCGGGATTTGCTGAGGAGGGGATCCGAGCACTTATGGACTGAATGGTTCGATGTGCAACGAGGATGATCTGTCGACTAACTAACTAACTAACGGCCCATACCACTATTTTATATTATAGATCATTTATATAATATCCCGTCAGTGGTGGCACCAGATTTCCTAGTTAGTTAGCGCCTACTGTACTACTTACGACCTATAACACAGAACAGTGAGAAAAAGACATCATACATACCTCGTATGGTTGACTTTTCGTTGTAAGCACTTCCCAATTGACCACCTCTTTTGGTTGTTGTAGACCGTGTGAATCTGATACCTTGTGTGTGGTAGTCCTTTCGGGGTGGGTCAGATTAAAATGAATGACTTGTTAATTTCTGTAAAAGAGCGAAAAACTAGTTTTAGTAACCAGCGATAAGCCACATAGAATGTACTACCAGCATCTAGCAAAGATCACATGGAATACCACCCACCACGCTCTGGCTCCTTCTCTGTCTCTATTACCCACTCGCTCTTTATCTCTCTCTCGCTCTCTCTCTCTCTCTCTCTCGCTTTCTCTCTCTCTCGCTCTCTCTCTCTCTCTCTCTCTATCTCTCTCTCTCTCTCTGTCTGGTTCTCTACCACGCTGGCTGCCTCTACATCTCTCTATCAGGCTTCTCTCTCTCTCTCTCTCTCTCTCTCTCTCTCTCTCTCTCTCTCTCTTTTTTTTTTCTCTTAACGTCAACAGTGGTAGCTAATTATAAGGATGATGCTGATGGTGAATGATGCTGATGATACAATATTAGATGTACCTTATGATCAGTCCTTTCCTTTGGTTTTTTATGGTGTTTTCTTCGGCGCTGAGCTTCCACTGTCCCTCGATTTTAGAAGTTTCAATCTGTAATAAAAGGCGAAAGAGACACATGAGGTTGCGATGCTAACCGATTACATTACATTACAAATACATCACCATAAATGCTAGAGCTATTAGACACAAAGCCACACAGCGGCAGTCGAGTTGGTCACAGAGTACCTGACACGAGTGCAATGCCCTGTAAATGCATTGACCAACCCTACCGAGCTGGCACATGATGATGAGTGCGACGTCATGTAATAGATAGACGAGCTATGACCACCCACGCTTACCGAACTGGTACATGATGATGATGATAATGATACGTCTACTCGACTCCACCACTTGGTACTACCATAGCAGGTCGGAAACGCCAAAGAGAGAAAGACCGCAGTGACCGAGGACGACAGGACACACGATGCTGTTGTTGATGGTCTTCGCCTCTATACAGAGTACGGCCATACTTGAACGATACGCCGACGAGAGAAAGAATGCAGTGAATGTGACGTCGTGTATTAGATAGACGAGTTATGATCGTTCACGCTTACCGAGCTGGTACATGATGATGATGATTATACGTCTACTCGACTCCACCACTTGGTACTACCATAACAGGTTGGAAACGCCAACGCGGGAAAGAATATAGTGAATATGACGTCCTGTATTAGACGAGTTATGATCGCTCACGCTTACCGATGGTGATGATACGCCTACCTGACTACACCACTTGGTACTACCATAACAGGTCGGAAACGCCAACGCGGGAAAGAATGCGGTGAATATGACGTCCTGTATTAGACGAGTTATGATCGCTCACGCTTACCGATGATGATTATACATCTACCTGACTACACTACTTGGTTCCATGACAGGTCGGAAACGCCAAAGAGAGAAAAAACGCAGTGACCGAGGACGACAGGACACACGATGATGATGATGATGATACGTCTACCTGACTCCACCACTTGGTACTACCATATCAGGTCGGAAACACCAAAGAGAAAAAGAAGGCAGTGACCGAGGACGACAGGACACACGATGCTGTTGATGATGGTCTTCGCATATATACAGAGTATAGACGCATATTGGCGGCCGTGTTTATCAGCGTTGTTTTAGTCGAATAGTTTATTTACTTCAATAAGAAGAAATCCCATACCTTGTGTTGTTTTCATGTATAGTGCTTTTCTGGTGAATAACATACATTTCTTATTTTTAACCAAAAAATTCAGTATATTTTGTTTGCTTGACTCTCTCGCTTCAGCGCCGATCTATAATCTGATAAGCAACCAGTTGTGGAGCGACCACGGGTAGAGAAACGTAGATTTCTAAAGGCGAATACAGGGTGCTCAGTGATGCGCAGCGAGAGGCTACCTGCGGCGTGTGTTTTATCAGTACTTAACATCGGGTTTGGTCAGTTGTACACAGAAAAATAACGGTTCTGAAAATATAGGAAGCCGTTTTATAATTTAGGTAAAAATCAGAAAAGATCTATGTAGAGTGAAGGAACGGGTAAGCCATATAAGAAGATGGGTTGATGTCGTAGCCACGTGAGATATATGGTACTCGAGTCGAATGGCAGCATGGCGGTTGGGACACATTAATAATTATGATACTTACCTCTTCTGGCTCTCCGGCGCGGGTTGTTCGTTCTGTAGGAAGATTCTCTATAGCAGGCGGGCTGTGCGTTGTGTAGGATGCTTCTGTCTTTTTCGATGGGTTGTAAACGGCTCGAGTTTGAATCTCTGCAGTGGTCAGCAATAGAATGAGACTTAAGCCATGGCGTATGGCTGTTTTATAGCACCAAGTCACGTGATTATGGCTATAGCAATAAACCAGTTTAAGCTGGTTTGCGGTGGTTATAGCTAGCCAACTGCTGACATGGCAATTTTACTACGACACCACGCTGTAGAGTACCTACATAACGTGTTCAGACATGTTTTCAATGTTTACTCATGGATGACCGAGCACGGCTAAGCTACGATGTCAAGGTCGGGCACAGCGGTTCTAAAGTTACTGAGGCGTGTGCGAGGTCCACCGACTGAGACAGAGACAGAGGGGGTGATAGTGAGTGAGAGAGAGAGAGAGAGAGAGAGAGAGAGAGAGAGAGAGAGAGAGAGAGAGAGAGAGAGAGAGAGAGAGAGAGAGAGAGAGAGAGAGAGAGAGGTAATGAAATAAAGAAAATAATCAGATAAAGAGAATAAAATGAAATACACAGGGCCGTTTGGTATATTTTAAGACTCCCTGATAGAAACTAGACTTTTTTCGTCACCCAACCGTAAATCACATGTTTGACCTTTACCTGTTGTATTTTGTTATGGTTCAGGGACGATAATGTTGTTTATCAAGGGACGTTATTTGCGGGGTATATATTTTATATTTTAATGTATATCTTGGGAAGTTATGGTTTATTTTTAATGAGAGTCGTTGTTTTATATTGACGTACCTACTCGCCGCTAACCATACAAGATATTTTTGGTGTTTAATTAAGTTTTAGGTTTAATTTTAAATAAAATTCTATGGTCGGTTAGAATATTCCTAAACCAGATTTACACCAAGTGTTTAATGGTTATACATGGGGTCGGGCCTTCTCTCGAATTAGCATACTGAGCCGTGCAAAAAAAGTTTATTAAGACGGTCATTTACTTGACCTACTCGGGGTAACTCGAGAGATGGACTAAATCATTCTCTGTCATATTGACTTCTATCTCCTCATCGAAGGGGGTTGACTGGGGTTCGATCACACTACGTGACCACCGCCGCGGGTCCCACACCCGACCGATCGGATCGCGTCAGAGCGATGTGCACACCCGATCAAGCCGGAGAGCGTCGGATCGATTCGTGTCGCCGCCGCCACCTCCGCCGCCGCCGCCCCGCACTGCCGCCGCCGCTCCGCCGCCGCCTGCCCGCCCAGGAACCGGATGTAGTCATCACGACAACCGGAAGTAGTTACCACGACAACTGGATGTGGTCATCCAAGAAAATAACCTCCAAAATTTAAAAAATGCGGTCCCCGAAGGACTCAGTTTGGTGACGTAAGAGCGTAGTACTATGACTTTTGTATAGTAACATATGACGTCACTACGTTAGACTAATGTCCTAAAAGTATAAGTAGTTAGGACCTGACATACTACTATCAATTGATTATGTGGTTGTTTCGGGATTTGAAATTTAAATATTGAGCACAACCCACTACTGGCAACGCCGATTGCATTCTGGTATGAACTTAAGGCCTATCCACGTCAATATGGAAGCACTATACTCGAGTTTCGCTCTCGTTTGAGCTCGTCAGTAGTGCATATCCCTGACCGGATCCGGAAGCAGTCCCGGATCACGCGTGTGAAGCGGGTGTGTAACCACGCGGCACACACTGGACACACCAAATTATCACAACAGAACATCACAACGCAACCCATCGTAGGCTATGCTCAAGATTGCCCAATCGCCGCGACCGACGTCCGTCAATTGATGGGACCCGAACGATCAGGACTTCTCACTGGCAAGGAACACCAGGCCTCCTAAATCCAGTCAGCAATAATCAATTGTTTATGTGGTTGTTTTGGGATTTGAAATTTAAATATTAAGCACAACCCACTACTGGCAACGCCGATCGCATTCTGGTATGAACCAAAGGCCTATCCACGTCAATATGGAAGCACTATACTCGACTTTCGCTCTCGTTTGAGCTCGTCAGTAGTGCATATCCCTGACCGGAACCGGAAACAGTCCCGGATCACGCGTGTGAAGCGGGTGTGTAACCACGCGGCACACACTGGACGCACCAAATTATCACAACAGAACATCACAACGCTACCCATCGTAGGCTATGCTCAAGATTGCCCAATCGCCGCGACCGACGTCCATCAATCGATGGGACCCGAACGATCAGGACTTCTCACTGGCAAGGAACACCAGGCCTCCTAAATCCAGTGAGCAATAATCAATTGATTATTCCTTGCCAGTGAGAAGTCCTGATCGTTCGGGTCCCATCGATTGACGGACGTCGGTCGCGGCGATTGGGCAATCTTGAGCATAGCCTACGATGGGTAGCGTTGTGATGTTCTGTTGTGATAATTTGGTGTGTCCAGTGTGTGCCGCGTGGTTACACACCCGCTTCACACGCGTGATCCGGGACTGTTTCATTTCCGGTCAGGGATATGCACTACTGACGAGCTCAAACGAGAGCGAAACTCGAGTATAGTGCTTCCATATTGACGTGGATAGGCCTTAGGTTCATACCAGAATGCGATCGGCGTTGTCAGTAGTGGGTTGTGCTCAATATTTAAATTTCAAATCCCGAAACAACCACATAATCAGTTTCTGCCCTTGTCTTGTGATGATCTGTCTTTAGGCGAATCATAATGAACTAGGCACTTTTAACGAAGGTAGTTTGCCGTTGCTTTTCTTCTTGGCAGTGACCATACTGGTCGGTGACGCCAGCCATTGTCTCGTGAAAGAGATTCTTTGCCTACCGTCGCGAAACTTGAGACCATAACCAACAACTATCTGTCAGATGCCCTCAAAATTTCATCCACCACCTGATTTCCGTGGCTTCTTTTGAACACTTCCGATAAACGAATACGAAATAACACCACATAATCCACAGGAAAACACTAAAAAAAACGTCTCCCGAAGAATGAACGCGTCAGGTCGTCGCCATTTTACAGGAAGTAATTGAACGTTCTATGGAAGTAAATTAATATATGCATCTTTGCTTTTGTGAATATACAAAGGCTTTCGATAGAGTAAGGCATGTCAACATGATAGAGATGCTTGCAGATCCACAAATTGATGGGGAAGACCTTAGACTTGTAGCAATCATATATAGGAAACAACAAGCTGCCATCAGAATTAATAATTAAATAGGTCAATATCAGCCTATTAAAAGAGGTGTGAGACAGAGGTTTGTAATGTCTCCAGATCTGTATTCCCTGTAAGTGGAAATGTTTTCTGAAATGTACAAGATATGAATGGAATCATAATTGGTGGAAGAAATATCAATAACATTAGATATGCAGATGATACAGTATTGATTGCAGACAGGATCTGCAACATTTAGTAGATGCGGTTGTTGCACACAGTGATCAACCAGGGTTAGAATTAAATTGTAAGAAGACACAGATTATGGTCGTCACCAGGAAGAACGAAATACCACAATGAAGTATACAGGTAAATTCGAATATTTCTAAACAAGTGAATCGGTACAATTATCTCTGAACAGTCATATCATCTGATAGAGATGCCTTGAAGAGATTAAAACAAGAATCGCCGTGGCAAAGGTAGCCTTTTGCAAGATGAAAAACATACTGACCAATAAAAAGATGTTAATTGCTACGAGAAAAGAGTGTTGAGGTGTTACATAGAGCCAGTACTTTTGTATGGATGTGAAGCGTGGACAGTGAGCAGTCAAGCTAACATACATCTGATGGTTGTGGAAATGTGGTTTCTGAGGAGAATGCAAAGATTACCATGGACAGACAGAAAAAAACAACGACCAGGTCCTACTAGAAACAAATGAAAATCTTAAACTAATTAGAGCTATTAGACGTAGACAGTCAAAATATTTTGGACATGTTATGGGAAGAAATAAATTAGAGAACTTGATGACAACTGGCAAGATTGAGAGGGGAAGAGAACAAGGGGAAACAAAGAAGTAAATATCTGGATGGCTTGACTATGTGAATATCATCAGCAGAGTTGATCCAGAACACCAGGGACCGAGATCTGTGGAGAGCCATGAACGCCTACGCCAGCCGGCACGGCACTTGATGATGATGACTATGTGACATGGTCGAGTCAAGAACACTGAGCTGATCCATGACTCTGGTGGTTGAGTGAAATGGCGAAACATGACCGCCCACGCTTACTGGCGTGGCACATGATGGATGGATGAAACGAGAGTAAAGAAACATTTTATGCTCAACTGAAAGTCATTAAACAGTTCTACGTACCGATAGATATTTCCACATAGTAAGCATGAATTCATTGTTATCTTAAATGTAAACCCACCTTGAAGCGCAATGAATACTGACAGACTCAAGAGATGCATCGAACCAAGCGCCATTTCCGAAAAACGTGCATCACAGCCTACGGTTATTGGAAGACTATTACATACGTTTATTATTGGATTGCTGTATGATAATGTGAGCGAGTGATATATCTAATCATAAATAATCAAGAGTGCTATTAACATATGGGCTGTACATGTTCGTGGCTGGTTTAATAGAGCGTAAAGGATAGCATTTGATTAGTTCAGTGTTTGTATTAATTTTTAATAATCTTGCTTGTTGGGACACATAATAAAATAGATTACGTCATACGTTTGGGTGCTGCTCTTTTTTGTGTTTGTAAAAGCAAGGGCACTTTCCCCCACGCCTTCAGGGGTTTTAAATATATGGTGTTAGGTATATAAAATGTATTGGCCACGCGGCAGCCGATGGCTGATATGGTCAGTAATGAGCCTTTCGCCTTCATTTAACAGAAAATTCTATTTTACTCATGTTAAGCTGAGTCAACACGGAAACCTAAATCATTTTAAAACCCCAAACCCACCTCGAGGGGCATTCGAACAGGGTAGGTAGACAAGCGTTCTAACCACAGTGTTATTGCTACCCACATTTTCTCGTGTGTTGAATAAATATTTAAAGCAGCATAAGTGCATTATGTGATCGCATGCAGAATTGAAATATCAGATGTGAACTGTCTGAAATGAAAATGTAGAGGTGTACAGACAGTTAGGTATGAATATATGGGGGGTGGGGTGACAGCATAGTGATAGACAGTGTAGACAGTTGGAGAAGATGGCACAGTATAACAAGAAGACGCCACTGTATAACTGTGCCATCTTCTCCAACTGTCTACACTGTCTATCACTATGCTGCCCCCCCCCCCCCCCATATATCCATACCTAACTGTGTCCACACCCCTATATTTTCATATCAGACTGTTCGCATATTTTTGGCGACCTAAATCCTATCTGGCAACCTGCTACACTTAAAGTCTGCAGCCAAAGAGTGCCTTCGCAACTAGCAAAGCCGCCTTTTTTCTGCTCGCACATGGAAACACTGTAGTGGTGCTTTTTTTTATTTCGTTGTTTATCTATCTGTGTTGTCCTGTCCTTGACAAAGATTCTGAGAATCGAAACGTCGGCCGTCCTGTGTGTCTTATTGTACGCTTAATGTGTGTATTTTATTTTATTTTTCATTTTAAATATTTATTGATTACTTCTGATGTTGGATTTTCACCTGTATTCCGGTATACGATGGATCTCCTTGTAAGGCATATGCAACGTGTTTGTGTTTAGTACGTTTCTTCTCGCAGGAGCTTAATATACCTATTTGTTTCCAATTCATATCGTTATATCCTGCTGCAGCAGCTGCTTTTTCTTCTGCACCTTTGGAGCAAGTGGCCGCTGATCGTGTTGCATGGAGTGCAAAGATCAGAAATGGAATAAAGACAAAGGAGAAAATGATTGTAGATAAGTCACACTCTGAGCGTGTGAGATGTAAGATGGTGCGTGGTGGTGGAAATAACCATATGTTCACATGCATCCATTGTGGACGAGCATTTACAGCGCGAATTGGTCTTATCTGTCACATTCGCTACCGCCACGGCTGTAGATATTATGCCGTTTTGGAGCACAATGTAACAAACTATCGTTTGTCAAGACAGCAAGGTGCCAGTAGTGTGTACTCTTGCTCTCATAATAGATGTTCTTTTATGTATTGTCAGTGCTGGTAGTTGATGGTGTTGCATTCTTACGAGATGGCCAAATCATTTGATCTCCTGTCTTTCAATATATGTGGTACAAGGTGTTGATCCAACTGTCTCCTATAACATCATTTCTTATTTGGTCTCAGATAGTTAAGTTGTCAGTTCTGCTCAAACGTCTCATCTCACAGGTGTTCATTTTGCGTAAGTGTCATTTTGGATAATGTTCGAGTTTGACATTGGTAGCATAGGATTGGTGTGTGTATGCTATTTATTATATGTCGTTTGAGGGACATGGGTATACTTTGATGTTTCACTATGGGTAATAGTTGATATATAAGCGCACTTACTTTTTAACATCTGATTTCAATTTCTCTTTCTATTCTGCTAATTTATGTGAATATACTTCCAAGATATTTGAATTCTTTAACTTGTTTTAGATGTGTGCTATTTATCAGTACATTTAGTGAACCAGGAGATCTGCTAACTTGCATTACTTCAGTTTTGGCTGTAATTATGTGCATTTTGTATCGGCTGCACGTTGAACTCAGATTATTTATATGTATGATTTTACAGTAGCCCTTGTCACTGTAAAACATGCACTTGTCGCCTGCAAATAAGCTCATGTATTGCTTGTAGATCTGTTGTTTCATCTGAAGTAAAGCGTTCGAAATTGTCTGAATCTGTTTTGTTAAGGCTTGTTTCATTGGATATTCGGTCTATGTAGATATTCAGTTGCAAGGGAAGTGTAAACATCCCTGTCTCACTGCTGTATTGACCATGAACATAACTGATGTGTAAAAACTAGCATATTTGAAATGCCAACTTACCAATGAATGAAAATAACAAAAAGCAATTTGGATAACCGATGAAATCTTGAGCAAAATGGCTCAAAGAAAGAAAGCAAAGAACACTCCAGAATATGCACATACGTCACATGTGCAGAGTTGCAAAAGAAGCGTGGATTCAGAAAATAAATGTAAAGAAATAGAGGATCTAGAAATAAAACTCAAAAGAATTGCATAAAAAAGTAAAAATACTTAGAAAGAAGAAAAATACTATAACAGGAATTGGTTGTATCAGTATGGGGAAACATTCAGAAATTATAGTTGATAATACCGATGTAATTGAAAGATGGACAAAATACACAGAAGATTTACTATAGGACAATAGGATCATTAAATCAACAATGTATAATACCCCAAATGGAAAAACATAGTAAAGTTTGAAGTAGAGAAGATTATTAAAACGAAAGGCTGCAAGTCCTGACAAGATAACAACGAAAATAATAAAATCCTTATCCAAATTTGGCATCTATACTATCAAAGTTTAGTTTAGTTAAATGTAGTTTAGTCGACAGATCAAAATCACGGCACACGGGTGTAACCTATAAGTGCTCCGTTGTACTCCTAACTGAAGCATGAGTCCGGAGAATCTCAATTAGTGCACGACTTCCATAGCACCGGCGAGGATCCTGAAATACTTTGGGTAGATTTTTAATTCAAAATTTTGCCCGGGCTGCCATTAGGTTACACTTTTTTCGATTTCCATCTTCCAAGGGATTTTTTACGTGCGTAAGAAGACACACGGGCGTCCGGTCTCACTAAACAGAGACCAGGAAATATTTTGTTGCCAGAAGTCCACCTTGAAAAATATCCCGGCCCTCACCGGGGCTTGAACCGGGGACTTCCAGCACTCGAGGCGGACGCCATACCTCGAGACTACTCAGCGCCCTATATATTTTTTAAGCGATTGAACTATCACAGAATTATATAATGATATATATTTTTTTGATAAAGTGATACATGTCAACATGATAAGGATGCTTGAAAATCTACAAATTGATGGAAAAGATCTTAGACTTGTAAAAAACATATATTGGAAACAACAAGCTGCCATAAGAGTTGATAATGAAGTAAGCCAATATCAGCATATTAACAGGGGTGTGAGACAGGGATGTGTAATGTCTCCAGATCTGTTTTCCCTGTACAGTGAAAGTATTTTAAGAAATATTGAAGATATGGAAGGAATCAACATTGGGGGACGATGCATCAATAACATTAGATATGCAGATGATACAGTCTTGATTGCAGACAATGAACAGAACCTGCAAAATTTAGTAGATGCGATTGTTACACACAGTGAACAACTAGGGTTAGAATTAAATTGTAAAAAGACACAGACTATGGTCGTCACTAGGAAGGACGAAATACCACAATGTAATATACAAGTAAATGGGAATATTCTTCAACAAGTGAGCAGGTACAATTATCTCGGAACAGTAATAACATCTGATGGGAGATGCCTTGAAGAGATTAGAACAAGAATCGCCATGGCAAAAGTAGCCTTTAGCAAGATGAAAAACATATTGACCAATAAAAAGATGTCAATTGAAACGAGAAAAAGAGTGCTTGAGATGCTACATTGAACCTGTACTTTATATGGATGTGAAGCGTGGACAATGAGCAGTCAGGCTGAAAAACATCTGATGGCTGTAGAGATGTGGTTTCTGAGGAAAATGCAAAGAATACCATGGACAGCCAGAAAGACCAATGAACAAGTCCTTCAAGAAACAAATGAAGATCGTAAATTGATTAGAGAAATTAGACGTAGACAGTCAAAAGTTTTTTGGGCATGTTATGAGAAGAAATGGATTGGAGAATTTGGTGACAACTGGTAAGATCGAGGGGAACAGACCAAGGGGAAGACCTAGAAGCAAGTACCTGGATGGCTTGGCCTTGTGGCATGGTCGAGACAGAAACACGGAGCTGATCCACGACTCTGGTGATCGAGTGAGATGGCAGAACATGACCGCCCACGCTTACCGGCATGGCACATGATGGAAGGATATATATATATATATATATATATATATATATATATATATATATATATTATATATATATATATATATATATATATATGGTAATATAATGGTATACATACATACGTACATTCATACATACATACAGACATACATACGTACATACGTACATACATACATACATACATACATACATACATACATACATACATACATACATACATACATACATACATACATACATACATACATACATACATACATACATACATACATACATACATACACACACATCATGCATGCATGCATGCATGCATACATACATACATACATACATACATACATACATACATACATACATACATACATACATACATACATACATACATACATACATACATACATACATACATACATACATACATACATACATACATACATACATACATACATACATACATACATACATACATACATACATACATACATACATACATACATACATACATACATACATACATACATACATACATACATACATACATACATACATACATACATACACACATACACACATACACACATACATACACGCATACATACATGCATACATGCATACATACATACATACATACATACATACATACATACATACATACATACATACATACATACATACATACATACATACATACATACATACATACATACATACATACATACATACATACATACATACATACATACATACATACATACACACACACACATACATACACACATACATACATACATACACACACACACACACACACATACATACATACACACATACATACATACATGCATACTTCCTAATCGCCCACAGCTGTGTTTCGAACGCAGTATGCGGAAATGAGAATTGCGTTTGTATCCCCTTCGCCACCGCGTTGTCTATAACAAATATCACATTTCAATCATGACGACGCAAATATCACATTTCAATCATGAAGACACAAATATCACATTTCAATCATGAAGACACAAATATCACATTTCAATCATGAAGACACAAATATCACATTTCAATAATGAAGACACAAATATCACATTTCAATCATGAAAACACAAATTCCGAGCCATTGAGGTTCTTTGCTGCAGATACAGTCCGTCTCCATTCGTCTCTCTGGTTGACCTTCTCTTGCCAGTCGTTGATTCCAAGTGCTTGTAGGTCTGTATATATATATTATCTCTCCACCGTCTTCTTGGTCTACCTCGGGGTCTATGGTCATTTATTTCCTGAGTGTAAGCGAGTTTTGTTTCCCTATTATCTTCCATTCTTTTTATATACCTCCAGCCATTGTAGTCTATTAGCCTTCATGAAACCAGTGATTATACTACATAGGCAAACATATCAATAAATATAACATTTACTTTACTAAGACAATTATTGTGTTCTTCTGAATTAATGTGGCTTTGCAGTTAAATATGAAGCTAAATTTTAACTGTGCGGCCACATTGACATAATATATTAAAATGTAGCCAACAAGCACTTTCCAGTTTTATATTTCTGCTTCAGATGTTAAGTAGACTTCTGAAACTACGTCAGGATTTTTGGTATTTTGCTTTATCAATAGGTGTACTAAATGTGTATTCAATATTAAATAACAAAATGTGCATCTGCTCAGTTTACATAACGAGCATAATAGTATTTATTCATCATCATCAAGCACCTTGCCGACTGGCGTTGGCAATCATGCGTCTCCACATCTTGCGTTCTCCAAAGGCATGTATCAGTTCGCGTATATACTTCCTTCCCTGAGATGGTACAAGAATGTCAAGCATTTCCCTCGCTGTGTTCCTCTATATCTCTTTCCACAAACAGTTTCAGTTGTCAAAGCATGTTCCAATTTATGTCTTCTCATGATGTGGCCAAAAAATGAAGATTGCTCTTTTTGATGTTTGTGATAAGTTGTCTTTGTCAAAATGCTTATTTTGCTTATTTTGGCTATCTTATGAATTTTAAGCATTCGTCTATAAAAAATCTCCAAAGCTTCCCGGCATTTGCATTACATGTATGTAATTAAAACAAACGAGGGTGTTATCAAATATACAATTATGCAGATGTGGAAAGTGTCCTTTGACTTCCGCGTTTGAACTGTTCCCATCTGGCCATTATGGCAGGTATTGTAGAGAGAACTGGGTTGACAGAGGAGTTGATGGGGAGAAGGAGCACTGCTGTCCAGGCATAAACCACGTTGCTGACCTTGAAACCACCTAGCGACATGAGTTATATGAGTCCAATAGGAAACCAGAAGAGAAAATTAGACACAACTACAAGAGACAGTTGTTTGGCTACCATTATATCTTCTGCTCGTCGTGTACAAGACATGCTAGTTGATGTTTTAGATATTCTATTCTCTGACATGGCACGGAAGATGGCATATTGACCATAATAAGCAATTAAGAGAAACATGATAAAATTAAAAATAATAAAAACTCCAACTGAGTACCCCCAACCTTTAAGTTGAGTGTTTGTCAAAGGCAAGCCAAGACACATTTCGTTAGAAGTGTGTATATAAAATGTTAACACAATGGGAACCAAAGATAGAAGGAAACTTGCTACCCAGGATATCGTAACTGCGATAGATACAGTAAAGTGAGACCACATTACTCGACCAAACTTCATTACTAAAAACCTGTCAATTGTGATCAGAAAAACAATGAATGTCGATGCTTCACAGGAAAGACAGGCCATAAAACCAACGATCTTACACAAAACACTACCCCTCCAGTTCTTGTCATACAGAACATAATTTTCACGGTAGAAATTATCAACACCAGCAATAATTAACAGATAGACACACATGATCAAATCAGATATTCCCAGGTTAGTCACAAGCAAGCCATATCCTGTCTTTAAAACAGATCTGTTCCAGATTACACGATAGACAATCACCGTCAAGTTCCCCAGAACAGCAAGAACTGCGACCATCCAGAGAGGAACACGCTGAACATTAAGTCAAATGAGATTAAAACATGAGGAATTAGAGTATGCTTCTACTGGAGCGCCGGTCTCTCTGGCCGAGGGGTTACAACACTTTCTCCGTAATCCCGTTTATCACGCAGAGTCTCGTAGCGGGGCGAGAGCTGGAGTGGTTCGACCCCCGCTGGTGACTTGCGGGATAACTGAGCCGGCCGCTCAGAAAGCAATGGCAAACTACTGAGCGTAATCTTGCCCAAGAAATCAACAGACAGCTGAAAGATGCTGCTGTTGACAGCGATGTCCTGTAAAGGATATGCAAAACATTTTTTTTTCTACTGGAGCAATACAGGCTTGCGATGTAATTATTGCATGTTGAACTTGAGGACAGCACAGCTGAAAATGATCTGTATACAGAGTCTGGCTAATCGTAAGACTATGGAAGCCATAGTCATAGAAACTGGAAGTTTGAATGCCCAGTAAATCGTAAACATTTTTTTTTCTACTGGAGCAATACAGGCTTGCGATGTAATTATTGCATGTTGAACTTGAGGACAGCACAGCTGAAAATGATCTGTATACAGAGTCTGGTAATCGTAAGACTATGGAAGCTATAGTCATAGAAACTGGAAGTTTGAATGCCCAGTAAATCGAGCGTATATAGTTTTAATGTTGGATGGAAATATTGCTTACTAAAGTCTGAAATCAAAGTGTAGCTGAGGTTCAAATGTTTAAGTTTAGGCAACCAAGCAAACTCATAATGTTTTAAGTGAGAAATACATGTATGAGAGAGGTCAATTATTTCAAGAAACCTGAATTGTAGATTTCCTGTCGCCTTAAGCTGTCTATTGTAAGACACGTTCAGGAAATTAATATGTTTGTAATATTTGGCGTATTCGGGTTTGATGACTATTTCAAAAGCGTTATAGCTAATTCCAGTTTATGAATCATAAATGGTGGGACATCTTTCACACGAAAGTTATATAAATGTACAGGCAACTGGCTAATGTTGCAGTTAGAGAGGATGAAGACTTTTAAGTTGAGAAATACAAAAATGTAATCAGACATGAACTTTTCAAATCCAGAAAGTTCTGCCCCTGACAGGTCCAGCTATCTCATCCGCCTGTTTACAGAGGATAACTGTCCAAGTTTAGTGGCACTGATCTATTGTAATTTAACAACGTGGCTGTCCCTGCCATACAACGGAAACCTTCGGGACATACCATGTGGCAATCAAGTTCATCCTCACCGTGCGGACAATCAGGAAGTCCATTACAAACTAACTCAGGATGACGACAAACGTTACTGGCCCAGCAAGCGAAATATCTGGTACATGGACCATTATGTAATATTTGCTCATCTTCGCCAGTAGGGCAGTCAGCGTTTCCATCACGAATGTAATGTTGAGGGATGCAGTAAGAGTTATAGCATTTTACATATCGCTGGGCATACTGAAATTTCTCGCAGTCTTTAAGGTGTGACATGTCTCTGCACCCTATGATACCGCCGTATCTGTTTTTGATATAATGGCACTTGGGAGTCCAGATAAAATCTCCCAACGTATTTCTACAAGTGTTTGCAGGTTCCAGTTTTCCTTTTGTCTCATCCAATGGTCCTTCAGGTCCTGTACAGTCTATCACGCTATCGTTAAGACGAGACAACTCTATGCAATTGTCATGGTTGCAGATTAATGCACAGCTTGTGTTTCTTGATAGATACTTATTTGCAAGTAAATTTTCATCAGTCGCTCTAAAATGGTGAATGCCGTCCCCGTACATTAAACAATCGTCTTCTCCATCATTGATCCACTGAAGTGGTAGGCAGGAACCATCATAACAGTTTACACTGCTGCGAGAATGACCAAAGGAGCAGCTTACCTCTACAGTCTTTGATATTGTCACACTTAGATTTAGAGCTCTGCAACTTTTGTCCAGATGAGCAGTAGATATATCAAATTCCTTGCTATGAATCTTCACAATGAGTTCCCTTGCTTTCAAACAAGACATTTCATCTTGTCTGTTGCCGCAGTGATCAATGAAATCACAGATCATGCTATAGGAAACATATCTACGATCACCGGAATCTTCCCCACAGTCATAGATTGGGAAATCCAATTTCGTATCTCTCAGAAATTGAAGAAAAGCTTGGTTTCCAACATTCCCAGCCACCGATATAATATTTCCTTGAAGCAGATTCAAAAATGTCCTTTGGAATGGGTGTAATCCTGAAAAAGTTAACATCGTCAACCCGTTGAGGCAGGACAACTTCACACAGAGATGAGGTAAATGCTCTTGAAAGACAGTCAATATTTTTCCATCCCTCCACAAACCACCCTTTGTTAGTGCTGATGTTCCGGGGCATGTTTGTGTTGTTACTATCAGTTGTCCACATACTGGTAGACGTCAATATCCCACACTCACGAGACACGCATCCTGTAGAAGGTTTGCCAGGCCGCCAGTTATTGATCAACAGTGGGCGATATCTTCCAGGATTAGTTGTCACCCACTGGAATCGCTTTGCATTATTATTTAAGTCTCTTCCTAGGCCTATATTCATTGTAATACCATAATTTGCAGATTTTTCGGTTAATTTCCTTTTCTTCCTGTAATCCTGCACCATGTATTCAAAAAATGTTATTTTCTCAAGGGTTTCAATCCCCCCCCCCCCCCCCCCTCCAGAAAACCAGTATATGCTTTGCAGAAAGACATTCATTCTACCCAGCTCGTAACTCCAGTAGTAAAGATATAATAGCAGGACAAAATAAGTGTACTACTTTTATGTTCAAATCTATTCCACTTTCTAGAACACATGTTACATATGGCCATCAGTAGATATTGATGGAAGTTAGCGAGGTCCATGTTTGGTAAAATAATAGTGTCAGTCAAGTGTACAACCTCCTCCACAAGTTTATTCCCAGCAATCACAACAAATATCTTCACGTCAGTATTTCCAGTTGTACAATAGATGGTATGTTTCTTATTTCTTCTTGTGTAAGATTTGCTCCATTGACAAAGACAATTCCTACGTGATTTTTAATATTTCTTACTCCATTCGTTTCCCGAAACAAACGTTCAACAAATTGTATTTTCAGCTCCAGAATTGTACTTATATCTTTGGCTGGCATGTCTACATTCTCCACATCCTATTTAGCGTATGGATCATGTAAGGCATTAGGGGTCTGAAATGTCCAAGTTCTGACATCTATTGTGGCTTTGTTAGCAGTAAACTGATCAAGTACCACAGCTGCCATCCATCGATATTTCTTATTGTTGAGAAAAGTCAGCTGAATAACCAATTGTTTTATTAAATTATGTTGCTTTTTCCAAGTTTGACCTTCTTCATACTCTAACAACGATAGTATGTTTGCGTGATCGTAGATGCAGTCCTTGAGTGGAAATTTTCTTTGTGTACTTCCAGACGTCACTGTAATTATGATTTACAAAAACACATTTAAGATCTATTTACATGTATGTTTGTTGATGACATATGTGTTTTTGCAAATATTGTCAATCTACGGTTACGTAATTAGACTTAGAATATATATATATATATATATATATATATATATATATATATATATATGGAAGTCAGGTCTTAGTCAAATATGACTGAGCTAACGTATGACAGTAGACGGTACTACCTGCTTTCTGTCAGCGCCGAATGTTGGGCGGCGCTTACCAAACCCGACATCCCACATTGTGCCAACGGCTTCGGGCGGAAGAGCGCAATTGGGAGGGTACTAGCCTTATCCTGGTGCGAGGAAATGCAACCCAAAGACAAAATAAGTCATGGCAGGGCAGACTAGGCCCTAAGCCTTGGTTGGCAGCTGGTCTAGGATCGAAGCTCCGACAGGCGGACAGTTAGAGCATTGCTTTGCTGATCCGGCAGCTTCTGCAGCTTGTCTTGTTCCAGATGTATAGGTGTTAGCTTTCCTCTGGAGTGAACTAGGCAGGCCGAGAGAGGGATCATGCTGCATGGGCAACACATGGTTTCTTTATTTTAGCCCAGGCTTTGTGCTATGGAGAGGCAATAACTCCATCCCTGGTCTTAACCGGTCTCGGAATCAAAGCGAGAGGCAACTGTTACGGGTTATAAGTCCTTGTCAGTTGGCGTAGACATGGGGCGCCACGCGTTGCCTCTGACGGTGGGAGACACCTACAAGTGTCACTGATCAGCTACCGCCCGCCTCAAGCTGGGCAGCCCCCAGCCAATTGGGTGCTGATCCGCCACAGCCTGCCTGCTTCAATGGGTGCTTGGGACTAGGACAAAATCTGAATCGCAGGCTGTAAAACCAATGCACCAGGTACTAATAAAAAAAATAATAGAAACCTCAAACTACGGCTTGCAACCTGGAACGTGAGAACCATGTGTCCAGGATTTTCCACGGACTTGACAAATATTGACGATGTAAGAAAAACGGCTGTTATTGATGCTGAACTCAATCGTCTTAACATTGATATTGCTGGCCTGCAGGAGACTCGCCTCGCCGAGGAAGGGTCACTCAGGGAAAACAATTACACCTTTTTTTGGAAGGGAAGAGGGCAGGCAGAAAAAAAGGCAACGCGGTGTGGGCTTTGCAGTGAAGAATTCGCTACTGGGAATGATTGATATCCCAGCTGGAGGTAATGAAAGATTATTATCACTGCGCTTGGCAACCTCTTGTGGATTTGCCACCATTCTCACTGCATATGCACCGACACTCACTTCCTCTGATGATGTGAAAGATACGTTCTATGAGCAGCTAGACTCTGCGATCAAGGCAGTTCCAAAATCCGACTACATTTATATGCTCGGTGATTTCAATGCTCGTGTGGGCAAGGACTCGAGTTCATGGCCAGTGTGCCTTGGAAAATACAACATCGGTCACATGAATGATAATGGGCAAAGGATGCTGGAGCATTGCACTAGAAATGACCTATGTATTACAAACTCCTTTTTTTAAAGCAAAAGAGATGCATAAGGTCACATGGAAACATCCAAGATCCGGCCATTGGCATCAGCTGGACTTCATTATCACACGGAGACAACATCTGAACCATACATCATTAACTCGAAGTTACCACAGTGCTGACTGTGATACAGATCATTCTTTGGTTGTTGCAAGGGTTAGACTGAGACCAAAGAGAATCTACACAGCTAAACACAAGTCTAGCCCCAGGATTAATATTATTAACACTCACGATCCTGGAAAGTGCTTTGAATTTCAACAGCAACTTGAGGACGCTTTCAATGATACATCAGAAAATTGTATAGTAAATGATAAATGGAGTAAACTTAAGGAAACTATTTATAAAACAGCGGTAGGGGTTTACGGCACTGTGGATCATAAGAGGCAGGACTGGTTTGCGGCAAACAGCCAGATACTGCAGCCCTTGATTGATAAAAAGAAGATAGCTCTCTTAAGAAACAAGGAAAGACCAACGCGCAACACTCTGAGTGAGCTGAAGCAAGCGATGAAGGATGTACAAAAGGCTGCCAGGCAGTGTGCGAATGACTATTGGATCAAGTTATGTGAGTCCATTCAAATCGCAAGTGATAAGGGAAACATCAGAAGCATGTATGAAGGGATAAAGAAAGCCTGTGGTCCAATGATCAAAAGAAGTGCACCTCTGAAAAAATTGACTGGAGAAATCATCTCTGATAAGAAACAGCAGATGGATAGATGGGTCGAGCACTATTTGGAGCTTTACTCAAGTGAGACCAAGCTGGCGAATGATGCCCTCAACACCATAGAGGCCCTGCCAACTCTTGACCACCTGGACACACTTCCCACTATAACAGAAGTTAAGTGTGCTATAAATGAGCTTGCATCTGGCAAGGCTCCAGGTAAGGATGGGATTCCAATAGAGGTGATCAGAAGTGGGCAAGACACCCTCGCTCAGCAGATCCACCAGCTAATAGAGCTATGCTAGCGAGAAGGACAAGTCCCACAGGATTTCAAAGATTCAAACATCATAACGCTGTACAAGAACAAGGGAGATCGGAGCGACTGCAACAACTATAGGGGTATCTCACTTCTGTGTATTGTTGGGAAAGTATTTGCCAGAATTGTCCTTCAAGTCCTGGGAGATCAAGTCTACCCCGAATCACAGTGCGGCTTCCGTCAGAACCGGTCTACCATTGATATGATATTCTCATTGCGACAGATGCAAGAAAAATGCCGGGAACAAAATCAGCCACTGTTTATTGCCTTCATCGACCTCACAAAGGCATTCGATTTGGTCAGTCGTGAGGGACTGTTCAAAGGACTAAAGAAGATTGGCTGTCCACCAACTCTTCTGTCCATTGTGGAATCGTTCCACACAGGCATGAAGGGTATAATCAAGTGTGATGGCTCAACTTCAGAAGAGTTTGAAATCAAGAGTGGAGTTAAGCAAG
The DNA here is from genome assembly GCA_014155875.1 of Cepaea nemoralis. NCBI lineage: Eukaryota > Metazoa > Mollusca > Gastropoda > Stylommatophora > Helicidae > Cepaea > Cepaea nemoralis. The sequence continues at coordinate 135,252 of JACEFZ010019943.1, read as the reverse complement.
GTTGTGTACTAGCCCCGACCCTCTTTGGGATATACTTTTCACTTCTACTGAAATATGCCTTTCGTGATCAGGATGACGGTATATACATTCACTCACGCTCAGATGGTGGCCTCTATAATGCTCAGAGATTGAAGGCCAAGACCAACATTAGCAGGGTACTAATCAGAGAGTTGCTTTTTGCGGATAATGCTGCGATTACGACCCACTCTGAGGAAGAATTACAACATCTACTATCTGCATTCTCCAATGCTTGTTCTGAATTTGGTTTAACAATTAACAAAAAGAAGACACAGATTATGTCACAAGGTGCACATGGTGTACCATCAATCTTTATTGACGACGCCGAACTGGAGATAGTAGACCATTTTACATATCTTGGATCAGAGGTAAATAGCAAATTATCCCTCGATCAGGAAATCAACATCAGGATTGGCAAGGCAGCAACAACAATGAACATGTTAGTAAAAAAGAGTCTGGGAAAACAGGAAGCTTACTGCCAAAACAAAAGTCCTCGTCTACCAAGCCTGTGTCCTTAGTACTCTTCTTTATGGCAGTGAAACCTGGACAACTTACTCACGCCAAGAGAAACGTTTAAACAGCTTTCATATGAGGTGTCTGCGAAGAATACTTGGTATTAAGTGGCAAGACAAAATCACAAATACTGAAGTATTGGAAAGATCAGGTTGTGTGACGGTGTATTCCATGCTCAGTCTTCGTGGACTTAGATGGATAGGACACGTTAGGAGGATGGATGATGGTAGAATACCAAAGGACATCTTTTTTGGTGAATTACAGACGGGTAGGAGATCTCAGGGTCGGCCTCTACTACGATACAAAGATGTGTGTAAGCGGGACATGATTGATACAGGCATTGATAATGCACAATGGGAGAACGTCGCCGCTGAACGTGTTGCATGGAGGGCAACTGTCAGAAATGGAATGCTGGCTTGCTTGCTTGCTTGTGTTCGTTGGCTTGAGCTCCAACGCGAAGTCCTGTATGTCGGATGAAGGCATCCTGTTGTCCAACATCAGTGTGATGTCATACAGGACCTGAGTTTTGCGTGAGTATCCGTTGTCCCATGTCTGGCTTATTGGTGTGCAGACTGGTGGTTTCTCGCCGTACAGGCAGACACTCTCCGACTTCGGAGGAATCGGCGATCCTACTGACTTTAGCCAGGACCCCGAAGGGACCTGTTGCCCAGGACGCTCGACGAGGACGCGTCAATAGGTCTTGGCCAGTATATAACCCAGCCCTGGTGCCTTGGAAACACCTCTGCGTCCCAGAAATGGAATAAAGACAAAGGAGAAAATGATTGCAGATAAAGCACACACAGAGCGTGAGAGACGTAAGATGGTGCAAAATGGTGGAAATGACCATGTTTTCACATGCACCTACTGTGGGCAAACATTTGCAGCAAGAATTGGCCTTACCAGCCACACTCGCCACCGCCATGGATCGTAGTTATTGCCATATGACAGTTATTAAGCCTTTTTGAAGCACAATGTACCAAACTATCGTCTGTCAAGACGGAAAGGTGCCAATGATATATATATATATATATATATATATATATATATATATATATATATATATATATATATATATATATATATATATATATATATATATATATATATCGTGTACCACACTGACTCCGTGGCGAAGAGGTTACGGACGCAGTTCGTATTAATGCATACCCGCGTTTGAAATACAGCTGTGGGCGATTTGGCAGCAAACTACTGAACGTACAACTTGCCCAGGAATCACGAATAGCCAACAAAAATGCTGGGGTTGACTGCTACGTCCTCTAAAGCAGGGGTGTCAAACTTAATCACTCAGAGGGCCAAAGCTCAAATCACACGTAATGTTGTGGGCCGAACAGGATAAACATTCAATAAGCCGAAAATTAAATCGTTTTTAAATATTAATATAAATTAAAACAGAAAAACATTTTAATAATAAAAAATCATTGGATACAAATTTTCACTTTTATGTCAATTTGGCAGAGCTCGATGTTTGGCATCGTTTCTTGGCTACAAGCTCGTTTATGTTGGGAGTATTGTTCTGTGTCATTGAGATTCTCATGATGGACTGCAAGTGTTCATCAGTGAGACGACTCCTGTGTGATGTTTTGTAAATCTTCATCACAGACAACAGCTGCTCACACAGAGCCGCATGTAGACGAAGCAGGAGCATCTCTTCAGGATTTAAATGAGTGAACTACAGGCCATATAGTGTCGCACTTTGCCTTTAGTGTCCCATTACACTGCAACTCTATTAACTCCATCTGCAAATTTACAGGTGCAGTGTCCACATCTATGGCAAATGGATTATGAAACAGCTCGAAATTACTTTTATGTGCTTCAAAGTCACTTAAGCGCCGTGCGAACTCGGCGCTAAGTAAGCTAAGTTTTTCAGCAAAGTGTGCATTTGGAAACACCATATCGTTTTCTTGGTTTAACATTGCTTGGCAACAAGAAAAGTGAGACAGGCTGCATTGGTACATTTGTGTCTCCATAAGCGTAGCTTCATTTGAAATGTCTTCACTGCATCATGCATATCGGTGATAAAGTGATCCCGTCCCTGGAGCTTCAGGTTCAGGTCATTGAGATGAGTGGTTATATCTGACAGAAACGCCAACTCATAATTCCACTTTTTATCCCCAAAACACTGGAATCTTTTCCTTTACTGTCCATGAATTGACACATTTCCTCGATCCGCTGGGAAAATTTACTGAGAACCTTTCCCCGACTTAGCCACCGCATCTCTGTATGATAAGGCATGTCGCCGAACGCCGACTCTATTTCCTGTAAAAGATACTGAAACTGGCGGTGATTTAAACCTTTGGTTCTGATAAAGTTGACGGTTTGTGTTACAGTGCTCATTACATCTTCCATGTTGAGGACTTTACCACACAGCGACCCTTGGTGTATGCTATCAATTCACCAGTGCATTTCTCCCGCATCTTTAACCGCATCGTTCCAACTAGTCCACTTTTTTCACCACACATCGCCAGTGCTCCATCTGTTGTCAGTCCAACGAGTTTGTCCCAAGGCAGGTTCATGTTGGTTAAACTTTGACATACGTTGTTAAAAATGTCTTTTCCTGTCGTTGTCCCATGCATGGATTTCATGTCCAATATTTCTTCTGAAACATTTAAATTGGAGTCCACTCCACGGATGAACCCTGCGAGCTGTGCAGTGTCAGTTACTTTCATCGACAGCAAGGGAGAATGCAACAAAGTCTGAGCCTGTTTTGATCAGCTGTGTTTTCACATCAGTGGCCATCTCACAAACCCGATCAACAACCGTATTTCTGCTAAGGCATGCCTTTGAAAATATCTGCTTTTTGTCTGAACACAAGACGTCACACTTTCATCATGCAACGCTTCAAAAACTCTCCTTCTGTAATTGGTCGGCCTGATTTTGCGATCTCCCCCGCCACAATAAAACTTGCTTTCACAGCAGCTTCAGTTTGTGATTTTGCTTTGGTGAAAAACATCTGCTATGATGTAAATGCATCTTCATTTCTTCTACCTTCTGTAGCTTCTGCTCTGCATTCAGTCTGTTTAACTTGTCTTGATGTTTAGTCTCGTAGTGCCGTCTCAGATTATATTCTTTGATCACAGCCACATTATCACCACAAATTAGACACACAGGTTTATCGCCAATATCAGTAAACATATATTCAGCGTCCCAGCGGCTTTGAAAGGTTCTGTTTTCAGAATCAACTTTTCTCTTGGTCATTTTAAAAGCTAGCTTTGATTTTAAAAAGATTGTGCTTCTACCCACAGACGCCAGGTTAGCCGTAGCGGAAAAAGGTGATGTAATATCCGGGCACTACACTACTTTCATTTCTTATGCGCCAATCACAAACGAGCAACTGAACGTTGCTAGGTCACTGTAACGACAAACATCCACTCATTATAAAACTTTTATTTTCACTTATTCTGATCGAAGCGAGAACGCTCTCATGTAGCCTATCATTCGGCAAGGCTGCTATTTAGGAAATTTGATTTGAACTTTACATCGTTGCCATTAAAACATATTTTGGCTTAAAATTATCTCCTCTCTCGGGCCGAATATATTTGTGCGTCGGTTTAGACCTCTCGGGCATGACATGACTGTACGCCGGGCCTGGTGTGGCCCGCGGGCCTTGAGTTTGACAGGTGTGCTCTAAAGGATATGCAACTAACTTTTTTTAACCACGCCGTTAAGGGTGTATGTTCACATGGTTCACCATCTCATTCAACAGCGTGGATAGCTAGTTATGAGTTCTGCATTAGGTGTGCGTTCTAGCCAGGTCCATGGCATTTTGCCAAGCCATTCAGGTATTTATCACTTTGGTTTTCCGGTGCTATTTTCCCATTATAATTGTCAGTTTAAATACGTTCAAAAATGTATTCATCCTCATTAAGTGCCAGGAACATCTTTATTGTCTACTTCTGTTGTCTTTAATCGACATGTGTGTGTGTTTTTCTTTTATATTTGTTTCTTGAAAAGTTGTCTTCATTGTTTTTCTCTGCGCCCATGGTGTTCTTCCAATTCTTCAAATAAAGACACATTTTCATTGCCGTAAGATACATCTCGGTTTATCTGCTTATTGCCTGTTTTCACATGCATGCACTATAATGTATTCTGCATAGCACTTCAACACACTGCAATTGACAGCATTTTATTGATACTTCTTTCCATCTTGCTAGATACTACTACAGGTATATTTATAAAACACAATGTATGTATGTATGGATGGATGTATGTATGTGGGTCCGTTCTTTATGCGTTCGCGAACGGTCCATCGTATTGAGATGAAATTTTCTACATGTTTTATTTTCATTTCCGTGCAATCAACTGTTATAGTTTTTTAGTGTACAATACTAAAATACTTACTAAAATTTAATATTTAAATTTACATGACTTAACATAACAAAAATTATATAAAGGGACATAACTTTTAGTAGCATTTCTATATCTTAGGTTAAGTCCTGGCTATAGATAGATGGATAGACAGACAGACAGACAGACAGACAGACAGACAGACAGACAGACAGACAGACAGACAGACAGACAGACAGACAGACAGACAGACAGACAGACAGATAGATAGATAGATAGATAGATAGATAGATAGATAGATAGATAGATAGATAGATAGATAGATAGATAGATAGATAGATAGATAGATAGATAGATAGATAGATAGATAGATAGATAGATAGATAGATAGATAGATAGAACAAACTTTATTTTCAAAATGTTAAGAATTGGGCACGCAGGCCCGTCTAACATTCGGCCTTCTATCACTCTCTTTCATACATTATTTCATTCACACATCATTCAAGGCTAACAGAGAACAGCAACAATATAAAAGATATACATTATAAAGGCATGGGCAAAAATGCGAACATCAAAACTACACAACAAAGTAAAATTAGATAATGGTCTGACACTTGTTATTTGCCATGTGGAATATACTGGCCTACCAAAAGGGGACTGACTGTTATACTAGGGTTTTGTTATTATTATTATTATTATCTCTATTATTAAGGGGGAAGATAATCCGTACTGAGATAGTGTTCGAGTAATTTGCTATTATATGAATAGGGATTGGTGAAGTCTTTGATTTCTTGTGGAAGATTGTTCCACAGCTGAGCTGCAGAGTACGTTAAGCTTGTTTTGTATAAGTAAATCCTAGGCTTCGGAATGTGTAATATATTTAAACGTTTACTGTGTCTAGCATTATATTTAAACAATGGCCAAAGGTAATTTGGGGCATTCCGATGCAGGATTTTGTGAATTAGTTTAGCTTTATTGAAAAGCAGGCGTTTGCGGAGTGGTAGTAACTGAAGGCGTTTATACAGGCTAGGATTGTCAGATAAATGTTTGTTATAAATTAGACTCATGGCCCGTTTCTGGAGTGAGTAAAGTCGCTTGGTGTTTGAAAGCGATGTCGTGAGATTGGCTGCATCCCCAGTCGAGTGCCCATTGCTCAATAGCACATAAGGTACTAGACCATATATTCGATAGGCATGAGGGCGTGGACAAGGCTCCTTCATCCTTTAGTTATTTATGAACATTTATTTTGGCTTTTAACATTGAGCCATACAGTGGCTGGGTACTTTTCTTTTATGTAACTTGTAGTAATGTTTCTGTTCTCAGGATCTAAGTGAATGCAAGTTCTGATAACTTCTTGTATGCTGTCAAACAACTCTTCATTCTTTAGTTATTTATGAACATTTATTTTGGCTTTTAACATTGAGCCGTACAGTGGCTGGGTACTTTTCTCTTATGTAACTTGTAGTAATGTTTCTGTTCTCAGGATCTAAGTGAATGCCAGTTCTGATAACTTCTTGTATGCTGTCAAACAACTCTGGGGACGCAGTTTTCTCATTGAGTCACCACTGCTCATTTTTCCAGCACAAGCGAAAATGTCATTTGGACATGTTGTGACGAAACGGACTAGATTCCGTCTGTCCTCTGCATTATATCCCTTTGGTCGGAATACGATGGGTTGGTCTCCCTTAAAATAGTGACTATAACTAGGGAAATCCCCGGTTAAAATAGTCCGTGATGTCATAAGTCCAGTGAGTTCGAGAAACGTCTCGAAGCTTCGCGAAGGGACTGAGCAATGTACGTACGTGATATTGCTGTCACGCTGGACGCACAATTGCATCAGGGAACACGGAATTTTGGATTTCTCCGTGACCCATGGGATTCACTAGGCCCGGGATTGTGAAGGCGCACTTAGCAATTCGCTATCAGTCGCCAGCCAAACATCGTCAGATGCGGCCGCAGTTACTTGCTGCTGGAAATTGATGTTTGTCTTCGCGGCCAGTGCGGGACATCGGCAGTCAAGAAATGTGACTCGAATATCAAAGGTAATGTAGTAATACTTTATTAATTAACGGTTAGCATTAAATAAACCGCCAGCAGTCGAAATAATTGTAAGCGTTGAAAACAGCCATAGTTACCACCGCGCCGCGTAGAAATTTACGCCCCGCCTATATGCATGAGTAATTCGCAGCTATCGATCGGCTAGGAGTATTAAGGTCAGAAGTCTCTGGTGGCTACAGGTGTTGAGTTGAGTGTGTCAAAACATTAGGCCTGTGTACATTTGTCCCAGCTGATCTGTTGTGGAAATCTAATGGGATTGTAGCTGATAGAAGTTAAAGATGTTAGATTACAATTATATGCATTGTTAGTAAATTGTACGATGATGTTATCACTGCTAGGTGTAATTAGATTTGAGGTATTTTAACAGCTTTGTAGCAAGTGTGTTAACTATCTTGTTTAGTGAATACATTCTTAGAAAGGTGAGGAATTTTGCCACTAGGTAAATTGGGTGATGCGAAAGGCAGTAATAGTGATACGTTATTAGCGTGAGCTAGGCAGTAATGTGTTGTTTGCTTAGCTAGTAAATGCTATAATGGATGTCTTACATGAGTGGTGTTTCTTAATTCCTGTAATCAAGGTGTTTGAATTTCCATTGGGAGATGAGGGTAAGTATTTGCTAAGTTAGGTAACCAGTGTTGTTGCACCTTTATATAGAAATGTTTTGTATTTTTTTAATAGAGGTAGATAGGAATTATCTGTGGATTTCTGAGGTCAATACTTGTTTATATACCCGCCCGGCGGAGTGACTAAGCGTGACCGATCATGCGTATGTCTGCCAGACCGACTGGTTAGTTGGCCTGTCTGACCGACTAGATGTGTAGCGTGTACGACCAAAGTGATTATGCGTGACCGAGGGTTGAATTACCATACCTGACTGAGAACGAGGCGACGCTCTGTAATCGAGGCCGTTGCGCTAATGAGGATCGGAACTTCGAACAGAACCTTGTCTGTCTCTACAGTTCTTTTCTTCTAATAACCCTGACTCTGTATGTGGGATAACGTAACCACTAGGATGTGGTAGTATATCCAAGCCATTTAAGCCGCCTAGGAGAAGGGACTGGAGATTTACTGGATGAGGGGCTGGATGCCACTCGACACTGGACGACGTGGCCTAACTCGCCACGGAACAAGGTTCTCTTTTGCCACAGCAACTATGGGGAAGATTACTAGATGGATGGCCACCATCTCTGTGATAGACCTGCACAGACTTGACCGGCATGGATGAAGGTCAATGAATAAAGGTCAAACCTGTTCTGGGACAGAGATCCCAGGACGAGAAAGCTGTTGCTTTGTTTGAGTTAGTTAATTAGTTTTAACAATTCATGTAGATAATTTATTAATGTGAGATAGTCATTAATGAGTTATGTTTTATGAATGGATCAATGGGTTAAGTGATCAATTCATTGTTGAGTTGTATGAGTGAGGAGGATATGTCCGGCTGGGCACCTCCTAGATAATGTAATCTCTACACTGAAAGTGAAGTAGGTGTATTTTATTATTGTGGTTGGTTAGTTTAGGTGGAGGAGTAAAAGGACACCAGGTAGAGGATACCATGACAGAGTCAAACAGTCTACTCTGGTGCTATCGGGCCAGTTGTGCCCAGACGAGTTATTTAACTATATACTTGTGAACTATTGCTTTCTCTTGCACCCTCATGCCTGTACCTTGTAGTTCAGAGTTGATCTATGATGTTGATGATCTTATATAACATATATGACATATGTATATTCCTCTGATGCATGAGTCAAAGTTGAGATGCATAGTAGTCTTAAGTTGTACCCAGGTACTCACACCGACCTCCATGTTTCAGGATCTGTTATATATCTAGTGGAGATTCTTGAGTTCAACCATAAACTCAAAGGGACCAGCTCACTCCAGTGCCAATCTAATGATGTGTAAGGCGTTACTGGGAGCGGTCATATGAATAGAGTCAACGCATGAGAGCAACTGAGTGTAGAATGATACAGTGGGTCTACACTACGACCACCGCTATGAATCCGACGTAGATTTAGTCAAGCGATCCAGGTAGGGTCCAACTGAAGCGTCTTTGGAGTCGCACCGGTAAGATACTGGTGCAGTTCTACGAGTACTCAAGAATTACTTGTGAACTCTCAATGATATGAATTCCAATTGTGTATTGATGAGAGTGAATGCTGTTTACCAGTCACGACAATGGCCAGTTTATTATGTTTCCGGCCCGGCTGGGTCGTCATGGGACACATTGTATAACCTCATATTAAGTACTGTGTGAATCTACAGTTGTGAACCGTACTGAAACCGAAACTTGGTCAAGAGACCTAAAACAGTGATTTGCCAGACTTGTGAACGCCGGAGTGACATTCGTGTTTGGGTAGGGATCTACCCCATTCCTAGGTGTTGGTCGACAATGATAGTATCACTGTGAAGGTAGTAGATACCTACAGAACTGTGCATATTAGTGTCAGTGTGAAGGTAGTAGATACCTACAGAACTGTGAAGAACAGAGACATGTGAATTAGTTGAGTTCTTCCATTCTCCTGTTGGAGCATTCAATTGTGCCAATGTTGTTATATGGAGCCAGGGCTCCAGTGATAGGTTGCAGACAGTTTTCCCATTAACTTGAGAAGTCGAACAGCAACCAGGCTCTTAGATACGAGTATTGTGCTATAGTACTTTTCTTCAGTTGGGTACATCTAGACGTCATCTGCGGAGTAGAACTTGAGTTATTACGTCATCGAGGGATGACTAGTGAACTTTGGTAGCGTGTCAATCAGGCATTTGTCATACGCCTGACCAGTCCGAGATCTTACTCAGTGGAAGGAGATATCTTCAGACGGGACTACGCCTTGGAGTTTCTTTGCACTGGAGGTTCCTCTGTGAGTCGTTAGCCACGACGGGACGATAGCACGAACTGAAGTCACATGCTCCGTGATGAAGACTGATCATTCAGAGATCTTCTTGCTGTTCTCAGCAGCTATGTACATACTGTCTTCTATCCAGGCTTTTCAGCCATCCCTTTATTAGTTCAGTTGACGTATTCAGAAATTAAATGTTGCTTTGTTAGCCATGGCTTTGAGTGCTAGTATGACTGGTGTCTTGTCCGAGCCCCCTGTGGGTAGGAATCCATAAGTGGGGAGGGGAGGTTCAGCTGTCCCGGCTTGTGTGAGGCCTTGTAGATTAAAGTCCTATTGGGGTGGTCGGAGCAAAGGCTGGGGATATTAACTATAGTAACATACCTGTCCAAGCCTCGGGGGTCTTGTTACACATGTGCCGGATTGTACATACTGATTGCTGTTTCTAAGGGACATTTGAATATTTAAAATCGGGTAACTGTTTGTAAAACTACTGAGCGTAATCTTGCCAAGAAATCAACAATCAGCTGAACGATGCTGATGTTGACAGCGATGTCCTGTAAAGGATACGCAAAACATTTTTTAACTGTTTGTAAACCATGCAAGTCGCATATAAGATATCTAACGTGTTTGATATTTTCACTTCAATCAACTCTGGGCATCTTGATTTCCCATTGACCCCAGGGTCAGTTAAGCCTACATATTCCTGGTTGTCTCTATACAGTATGTACGTAGTTGACACAGAAGCATGTCGGCGTGCCATTTCATTTTTTCCGTTTTGTTAGTGTCAGTTCTTGTGCCTCTCGTAAACGCCGCTTTTGATTGTGTTTGATTGTACTTTCAGTCCATCTATTCATGTTTCTCTTCAACTTGTCTAGTCCATCTATTCATGTTGCTCTTTAAATCACCCAGTCCATCTATTCATGTTTCTCTTTAAATCTTCCAGTCATCTATTCATGATTCCCTTTTCAACTCTTTCATCTATTCATGTTTCTCATTAAATCTTTCAGTCCATCTATTCATGTTTCTCATTAAATCTTTCAGTCCATCTATTCATGTTTCTCATTAAATCTTTCAGTCCATCTATTCATGTTTCTCTTTAAATCGTTCAGTCCATACATTCATGTTTCTCTTTGAATCTTCCAGTCCATCTATTCATGTTTCTCATTAAATCTTTCAGTCCATCTATTCATGTTTCTCTTTAAATCTTTCAGTCCATATATTAATGTTTCTCTTTGAGTCTTCCAGTCCATCTATTCATGTTTCTCATTAAATCTTTCAGTCCATCTATTCATGATTCTCTTTAAATCTTTCAGTCGATCTATTCATGTTCCTCTTTAAATGTTCCAGTCATCTATTCATGATTCTCTTTTTACCTCTATCAGTCCATCTATTCATGTTCCTCTTTAAATGTTCCAGTCATCTATTCATGATTCTCTTTTTACCTATATCAGTCCATCTATTCATGTTCCTCTTTAAATGTTCCAGTCATCTATTCATGATTCTCTTTTTACCTCTATCAGTCCATCTATTCATGTTTCTCTTTAAATCTTCCAGTCCATCTATTCATGTTTCTCTTTAAATGTTCCAGTCATCTATTGATGATTCTCTTTTTACCTCTATCAGTCCATCTATTCATGTTTCTCTTTAAATCTTTCAGTCCATCTTTTCATGTTTCTCTTTAAATCTTTCAGTCGATCTATTCATGTTCCTCTTTAAATGTTCCAGTCATCTATTCATGATTCTCTTTTTACCTCTATTAGTCCATCTATTCATGTTTCTCTTTAAATCTTCCAGTCCATCTATTCATGTTTCTCTTTACATCTTTCAGTCACTGCTAATCAGGTTGCTGTGGAACTGCAAACCTAACTCAAACGCATAAGTACTTGGTGTGCTGAAGCTGGGGCAATGGTCAACCCAACAAAGGCAACAGTGACATGGTTCTCTTTGAATAATCATATTGTCAACACGCCAACACCAACTGTTAATCTGTGTTCAGAGAATGTAGAAAGAGCGCAGGAAATAAATTACCTGGGGATACGTTTTGATCGAATCCTTCCTTTAATGAACATATAGACCAGGTAATAACAAAGGATAGCGGGGTTTGTCTGCGATGCGGGTGACAGCAGCAGCAAACTGTGAGCAGCGCCATCTATGCCTCCTATACGAGCGGCTGGTCATGTCTGTTTTTGAGTATGCGATGGCGATCCTGACTCTCAGCCGTAAGCATATAGAAAGGATGGAAAGGATACAAAACGAAGCTATGCGCATTACTCTTGGATGTACAAGAGATACAGCATGCAGAGTGATGCGCTACCTTCTTGATTGTCCAACCATTGAAGACAGACTACAAATTTTCTGAGCACGTGCCTACCTCAGAGTCAACGCAAACACACAACATCAACTGCATAGTGAAATTAGGAAGGTGAAGGGCAGCAGGTTAAAAAGAGGAAGGTCTTGGATGAGTCAAGCGGAAGACATTCTTCAACAGGTGTGTTCACTGGAGCACTTAGAACCTGGCGAGGAGTGGGTGCAAGCGCCAACAGATTTATGTACGTCCTTTTCAGTTTGAATCCAACTAGACAGAAAATGTACACAAGAACATCCGGCTGCTGTGGAGGCGGAAGTACAAGCGTTGATTTTCGTGAATTCGTTAGACGGTGATGCTGTCATTTACACAGATGGGTCGGTCGTCCGACATGTGAGAAGCTCATGGGCCTTTACGGCGCGGACCGGAGGGGGAATTGTGAAGGAGGACTCTGGTGCTTTTGTTGAGACCACAAGTAGCCTTACTATAGAAGTCATGGCAGTAAGTAAAGCAATAACATGCCTCGAGACACAGACATTCACTAATAGCATGTGTCCTTAGCGACTCAATTAGCATGCTCAAGAGGACAGAGACGGGGTGGATCCGAAGAGAATGGTTGCTGTCTCTGGAGCGGTCTACGGCTGGCAAAGATTAGTTTCATCTTCGTGCCAGGGCATGCGGGAGTACAAGGAAATGAACGGGCTGACATTCTGAATGCACTACGAGAAGTAAGACTTTTGCGAGAACCAAGTGATGACTGCGAATCTACAACCATGGTCAGACTGCGAGAACAGCAAATTAAAAGAGGTGTGGCCAAACAAGAACTCTACGCGAGAAGCCAAAGAAGATTGATAAACCAGCACAGAACTGGTGTCGTTAGCCGCTACACGCTGCGGGATTTGCTGAGGAGGGGATCCGAGCACTTATGGACTGAATGGTTCGATGTACAATGAGGATGATCTGTCGACTAACTAACTAACTAACTGTCTTTCAGTTCATATATTCATGTTTCTCTTTAACTCGTTCAATCTTATCTAATAATGTTTCTATATAAGTTTCTCAGTCCAGCTCTTCTTAGTTCCTCATCAAGTCTTCAGTTCCCAGAGAATTTCCCAGCATAATGCCAATAGGTACAATAACCACATTGACATAAGCGTAAAGACCTTATTTTCAAAAAAAGGCATGGTAAAATATGTAGTCAGAGCACATGTGGATGTTCAAATCAACAATAAACAACGAAAGGGTATTAAATTATTCATAAATAATGACAGGGAATGCAGTAGAATAAAATAGCACATCAATTCCGAATGGATGGACTCGGGTGGTGGCAGAACAGTACTAAAGTATTCATAATCATCAAATATCAATGGCAGGGAAATAAATAGTATAAAATAACATCCATTCTAAATGAATGGATTCAGAAAGTGACACATCAAAGCATGAAAGCAGAGACCAAAGAGGTATTCATGAACTGTATGGCAGTGTTGTATGCAACTGAATCCGAGATAACTGGGTATCACAGATTGGAGCAGCAACATCGGGTACCATGAGGGATGTCACAAATATCAACACAACACCCACACATGTTTGAGAAACTGATAAAAACGTTATTTATTGGACAATTTATTGGTTGAACAGCCATAAATAGAAGAGAGATCAAGTAAAAACGTTATAGACATACAATGTCAAATGTAGAATATTAACATCAAACATGTAATAGTGTTAAATTAATTTCAGTAGTTAAGAACATTATAAGGACACGTATTGTACATGTGCATTTCTAAAATATGTTTCATCAGATATTTAGAAAACAAAATTCCATACCCTGAGATTGATAAAGTCCTCGTATATATATATATATTCTTTTGAGCACTATACCCCAATTGAGTATAGGGTCAAACAGTTCAACCCAACACTCCAAGCTCTTCTATTTACAGTTATCCCATGCAGCTCTGCTCATGTCTTTCCCATATTTTTGTTCATTTCTCTTTCAACTTCCTTTCTCCGTGATTTCTTACGTCTTCCTCTTTGTCCATACCCTTTGGGTCCCAAACTAAGTCGTTTCTAGTTATACTATTCTCGGGTTCTCTCATTGGCGTGGATTACGCCTATCCTCTGTGTTTATTGGTATTTGTCTAGTTCTCTCCATGAGCGCCACGTTGGCGATTTTATCATACCATTTTATTCCTTCTGTTTAGCGCAGGCACCAGTTAGTGAATATTTGTAGTTTATCGCTTTTTCTATGTTTCTGATCCACACGTCGGTATTGATCTAACGTTAGAATTGAGTATACTAAGTTTGGTGCTGGATTTAATTTCTGTTGACTTTCAAACATTTCCTAGTGTTATAAAAGTTCCTCTAGCCTTCTGTATGCTTATTCTGCTATCAGTGTCTGTTCCATACCCATTTGTATACATTACTACCTAAGTAGGTGTATAATTCTATCTCTTGAAGTGAGATATTCCTAAAAGATACCAGGTTATCATTCGTTTGATTTATTCTCTTTATCCGTGTCTTTTCTCTATGAAGATGTATGTGTGTGTGAAAAGAACGAGTAACTGTTGACATGATTTTCGCTGCAAGACAGCTGCAAGAGAAATGTCAGGAACAGAACTCTGAAATCTCCCCCGATGTGTCTCCACCTTGCCGTGGTGGGGGAGCTTGCGTGTCCCATCGACCCCATGTGCTTGCCGATGGGTGAAAACTACATATCGGACGGCTCGTGGGATAGGGACCAGACTAAGAGAGACACAACCTGCTGCTCTGCCGTTAAGACTGAGGATAGCAGTCAAAATCAGGCAAACGATCCCTAAATCTCAGTCCGGGCATAAGGCTCCCATCCGAGGTGTATGGCTGAACGTCTCTAAGCCACAAACTCTCGGAAGTGAGAGCCTGGCCGACACAGACCTACATCAAAATTGTGATGATGTGCTGAGAACGCTACATGCTCGGCGCAGATTCGTTCGATGGCTCTTAGCTGGGGGATATGAGGTATCCCCGGATGAAAGGGCCTGACCGTTACTCGCCCACAGACGCACGGAGGTAAGGTGCTGAGCCGGCAGCACATGTAGCCTACCTCGTGAGTGAGTACAAAAGGTGGAAAAACACCTCGGTCGCACGTCTCGCAGACGTCCGATAGTCTGTAACCACACTCATGGAGTGAGTGTAGTCAAAGGTGGGAAATTGTCTCGTTGACACGAAATGGAACGCATGTCTTGCGAATCCATTACGTGGCAGCCCGAAGCGAAAGCTTGCTGTGTGGAAGCCGGAACAAGAGTCTCGAAACCCGAGGAAGGCTAACCTCATTAAAAAATGCCCGCCGGAAGCCGGAAGTGTCGTCCTACGGGTGGCAAACTAAAAATTGACACTACGCATTTACGTCCGAGTGAAATGTCTCGTCCGAATGTCTCTCGTGCTAGGAACAGCTCTGACTACCTAGTTTCTGAATGCCGCTCTTGTTCGGAACAGCTCTGACTAGGTAGTTTTCCGAATGTCTGTCGTGCCTGGAACAGCTCTGACGGGCGCAACGACAAGCACATGTCCGAAAACTCGCTGAGTGGGATACCGTCTGCAAACCTGCCTGGTTTGTGCGGGAATGGCCCGGGGCAAACGAAATGACCAATATATTGAAGTGAGGATTTAAAGCAGCCATGAGCAGGACGTGACGATTCCCTCGGCTAGCCCAGAACCAGGGCGTTATGTGTCGGCCCTGCAACTATGGAAGCAACCTTGGATGGCGGAAAATGCTATGGACTGTCCCTGCCTTCCTTTGAGGGATGACCGTTGTCTTCGACCGTTCTAACTTGGCCAGCATAGTTGTAGATGGCACCACAAAAGTGAGAGTCTCCCAGGAATGCTACCTGGTCAAAAAAGCACGCTAAAGTCGATGTGTTGGCCTACGGGTTTCGGCCCAAGGGCGCATAACAGACACACCGCAATCACATCTGAAAAAACACTCCGGATGAACGAAAAGAAGGAGAAGAAGAAGAACTCTGAAATGTACTCCACTTTCATTGATCTTACAAAAGTTGTTGACACAGTCAGCAGAGAAGGACTGTAGAAGATTATGGTGAAATATGGCTGTCCACGAAAGTGTGTCCAAATATTGCGGCTATTTCATGATGGTATGCAGGCAATAGTACAGGAAAATGTTGAATTGTCTGAGCCCTTTCTTGTCACCAGTGGAGTGAAGCAAGGATGTGTCCTGGCACCAACACTGTTCAACCTCATGTTTTCAGCTATGCTAACGAATGCCGTCGAGAACAACGACATAAGCATAGACATCAACTACCGCATGGATGGAAAGTTGTTCAATCTCACTGGCTGAAAACTAAAACCAAAACTAATAGCGACACCGTCAGAGAGCTACTGCTTGCTGATGATTGCGCTCTATATGCCACCTCAGGGGCAGACATGCAACACACTGTTTCAGCTTTCTCACTATGCCTGTCCTAACTTTGGGCTCAATATCAACTTGGAGAAGACTGTAGTTATGTACCAGCCAGCTCCAGGGATTAATCACACCGTGCTGAATAGCAAAGTGAATGGTCATAGACAAAGTGTTGTGGACAAATTCACCTATCTTGGCAGCACTATCTCACAAGCTGCCACAATTGATGACGAAGTGAATGCAAGAATCTCCAAGGCCAGCGCGGCCGTTGGAAGACTTACAAGAATGTGTGGGACAGAAATGGAATAAGCCTGCAAACAAAGCTGAAAGTCTACAAAGCAGTTGTATTATCCACACTGCTATATGCTTGTGAAACTTGGGCTGTTTATCAGCGACATGCTAGGAAATTAAACCACTACCACACAGTCTGCCTTAGGAACCTATTGAAGATTAAATGGCACGACAAGATCCCAGACACTGAAGTCCTAGAAAGAGCGCCAATGCCCAGTATCCACACTCTACTAATGAAGAATCACATTGGCTGGGCTGATCACTTAACTCGCACGCCAGATCACAAGCTCACTAAACGAATTTTTTACGGTGAGCTGCTTTGTGGTAAACGCTCCCAAGGCGGCCAGTGGAAACCCATTAAAGACACTGAAAATCTCAATGAAAGCTTATGGACTGCATCGTGACACCTGGGAGACCGCTGCCAAAGACCGAAATTCGTGGCGAACATCATTACTTAAGGGTGCAGTCACGTGTGAAGCAACCAGGACTGCGAGAGCTGTGAAGAAAAGGCTGGACAGAAAAACCACTGCAGGAGATCCTCCTCCAGAAACGTCAAGCATTCTTTGCCCACATTGTCAAAGAACATTTCGAGCCAAAATAGGCCTTATCAGCCATCTTAGAACTCACGGCTCCATACTTTCAACCTCACTGGATGAAATTAATGGTCATCATCATTCTTGATGGACAACAAACACACACACACACACACACACACACACACACACACACACACACACACACACACACACATATATATATATATATATAATATGATGTGCCATGCCAGGAAGCGTGGGCGGTCATGACTCGCCATTTCACTCGATCACCAGAGTCGTGGATCAGCTCAGTGTTCCTGTCTCGTCCATGCCATGTGGCCTAGAAATCTTGGTCTGTTCCCTTCGATCTTGCCAGTTGTCACTAAGTTCTCCAATCCATTTCTTCTCATAATATGTCCAAATATTTTTGACTGTCTACGTCTAATTTCTCTAATCAATTTACGATTTTCATTTGTCTCCTGTAGTACTTGGTCATTGGTTTTTCTATCTGTCCATGGTATTCTTTGCATTTTCCTCAGAAACCACATTTCTGCAGCCATCAGATGTTTTTCAGCTTGACTGCATATTGTCCAAGTTTCACATCCATACAAAAGAACAGGCTCTATGTATCTCCTCAACACTCTTTTTCTCGTTTCAACTGTCATCTTTTATTGGTCAGAATGTTTTTCATCTTGCTAAAGGCTACTTTCGCCATTTGTTCTAATCTTTTCAAGGCATCTCCCATCAGATGTTATGACTGTGCCGAGATAACTGTATCGATTCACTTGTTGAAGAATATTCCCATTCACTTGTTTATATCATTGTGGTACTTCGTTCTTCCTAGAGACGACCATAATCTGTGTCTTTTTACAATTTAATTTTAACCCCAGCTGCTCATTGTGTACAACAACCGCATCTACTAATTTTTACAGATCCTGCTCATTGTCTGCAATCAATACTGTATCATCTGCATATCTAATGTTATTGATGTTTCGTCCTCTAATGCTGATTCCATGTATATCTTTTACATTTCTGAACATCTTTTAACTGTATATATGTTATATATCAAGAAATCAACAATCAACTGAAAGATGCTGATGTTGACAGCGATGCCCTGTAAAGGTTATGCAAACATATATATATATATATATATATATATATATATATATATATATATATATATATATATATATATATATATAGTGCCATCACCACATTAAATGTCGGTTGTATTGAGTCTCCAATACTGTCTGTTTTGAGTCTTCCTAGTGCCCTCGTGTAAGATTACTCCAGCCCATAATCTAGAAATTAAATATTTAAAAAATTCAATCAAGAAACAACATCACTACACTCCAGACATTCCAATACGTGCTTCGTCTCCACCTTCAAGGCCACCGAAGTGTTCCCATGATTGATTTTTCCAGCAATCATTGGAATGAAAGAACGCCTGGCATTCCCCGTACGCATTGAATATCGTCCAGACCCTTCACTCATCCCTTTCTGAGACAGTCTTTCCAGATATGGGTGCTCCGTCTGTTCAGCTGCACTCTCCGTCACATTCCAGAGAGACTTTATCGCGGGACTTTATTGGATTTTAGTAATGTCTGCATATCTTTTCTTTTATTGTATAGTGAACAAATGAGGAAATTACAGGATATGAGAGTAATCGCAGTCGAATGACATAACATCAATCATATAAGCTATACAGATGATACAACATTTATTGCAGACAATAAAAAGAATCTGCAACATTTAGTAGCTATGGTTATTCCACACACACACACACACACACACACACACACACACAGACACACACAAACAGACACACACACAGACATACAGAGAGAGAGAGAGAGAGAGAGAGAGAGAGAGAGACCTAACTGCCACATGGCGTTTAGACAGAATGACGTAATAAGAATAGGCGGTAGAAAAGGGGAACGTCAGGAGATAGCAACGGGGAGAAGCTGTGATGGTGATTTCGAACAAGGACGTGTTTTTCTAAGGATCTGTGTGAGGTGACCTCTGGACGCGATGATATGAGTCAGGAGAGGGATCTGTTGATGATAATACTGCAGTGAAGTAACCGGGCGGAAAAACCTAGAGTGGAATTACAGCTTAAATGGAATCAGTGGATCAGGGCGTCAAGCAGAGCGCAGTAGACTGGACACTCATCGGTGGATTAGGAAAGTAGGTGCCGACCCTGTTTATAGGGGTCAACCTACAGGTCTGCGTGAGTTTAATGTTCACATGTCTGCTACAGAATAAACTTCTGGTAGCGCTTTGATATCTTGACTTTTGCCGTTGATTATCATTGTATTCAAGGTAAGGACGCAAGTTAATTCCTCGTCCTTCGTTGCTGTTTTGCATTATTATGAGTTAATACCTCGACGGTTGCTGGTGTAGGCACTTCGAGGCATATGGGGGCTCGTCCGGGATTTGAACCCGGGACTTCTCAAACTGTGGCACTTATGAAGGACTAGTTTAATTAAATTATTTAGTCACTTTACCTGCAGATAATCGTCAAACAATAAGTATGTTGGCGTTATTCACGATCTTTCGGCAACTGCCATGTTGGCGCGTAACAAGCGATCTTGGTGCTGCATCGTGCTTCAGGAATTGATCCTGGTGTGCATTCTCCTTCGTTTACTTAGCGATATGGCGGGAATCTTCGTTGTTTACATCCAATGATGCTTTCTGGATCAGAGACCCCACATTGTCTTGACACATGCCGGCGCATCTCAACTCCAAGACATAAAGTTGCTCGTACTCAACAACAACATAATAAACAGCGCTCACCTTGATGAAACAGACGCAAACCAGCCGACGGCAATTTCAGGCATTTATTACATGCTCTAGCAGAATAACAAAGAACGCTATTCCATATTATAACCTGCCCCTGAAGACGGGGACGGGTGGTTATACAGTTATACAGACTCAGTTCCCGAATTCTGCCATTGCCTTAGGAAGGTCGCTCTTTTCCCAAGGATTTACCAGCCGCGTTTAACTCGTCTAAGGGTTATTCCTGTCCCGGTCCCATCACCGTATGAATGTGAGACAACAGACGATTTCCTCGCTCACTAAGAAGATTGCACCAAACCAGATCCCATCCTCTCCAACACGGAGCCCATAGAAAAACACCGCTGTCTTGCTGTCCTCTCCCGAAGCGTCCCCTCGTTGCTGTCCAAAAATTACGTTCTCCACGTTCTCCTTGGATTCCTTTGTTGACGTCCACTTTAGTGTCTGAATGGGAAATTCCGTATATGATTTTCATCGCCCATTCCGATGACGTCATTTTGTCTAAACGCCATGTGGCACTAACGGCAGTGAAGATGTGGTTTCCAAAGAAAATAAAATTGAAGGGTAAACAAATGAATTAGATAGTTCTATAAGGAAGAAATAAATTCCGTAAACTGATTTCGGAAATTATACGTAGACAGTCGAGAATTTTTGGGCACGTGTGAGGAGATGTAAACTAACAAAAAAAAACAACTGTGACAATTGACAAAATTGATGGTGAAAGATCAAGGGGGAGACAAAGAGAGATATACCTGTATAGATTCGCTACACTGCATAATCCGGACTACAACATAGACTTGGTCCAAGACTCTGGTGATCGTGTGGGATAGCAAACCATATAATGATGATGATGGTGATTGAAAAAGCTGAGTTTGAATTCATGACAGCATAATTAATTTGATAATAATGTGATTCTCTATATATTCAGCTCTTTCAACAGCTTACCACAAAGGCAACTCATGCTTGATCATCAAGCGTGGTATAAATCACAAACTTCTTATAGATAACTACAAGTGACTCTTGCACAAGATGTGGCATATTTAGCCTGCAATATAAGTTCAACAGACTGTTACAGTGAAGCTTTAATCTTATAATTAAAACATAATCAAATGTATACATTACAAACAGATTGAGAAAAAAGGTATCTCCCATCTATGCAAAGTTTCAAGTTAATGAAGTTTCTCCAAGTGTCCGCTTCATTTATTAATAATGTTCCGTGTAAATATTTAGATTTTTATTGTCATTGTTTCTTTCATGTTTCTTTGTTTCAGCATCATCATCATCATCTTCGTCTTCTTCTTCTTCTTCTTCTTCTTCTTCTTCTCCTTCTTCTTCTTCTTCTTCTTCTTCTTCTTCTTCTTCTTTCTCTTCTTCTTCTTTATCATCTCCCTCCACATTGCCAACACAATCATCATCCATTTCTATTATAATTATAGCCATTATCATCCTTTCCTTCTGTACTTTAGCACATAGGTAAACGACCGTCAATACGTCGCCGGCCGTCTTCACGCCCCAGTGTCTTTCCTGGTACACACGTTAATAAACAGTACTACTGGAAGGCCACAGTTAACGTCGGGGTTAAGTTCTTGGAAAACGCGACTTTAAGTGAAACGACGTATAGCGAAACACTATACAGGTGTATACACAGGTGACGACGTTATGGCGGAACGTACGTCAAGTGAAGTTATGTCACATTGTGACAAAGATGTTATAGCGAAACGACGTAAACCCAAGCGACATATAGCGGGGCCTTCCAGTATACAGTACACGTTGGGGAAAAGATAAACAGCGCCAGTTCATATACTCGCTTTAAGTGATTTTGTGTTGTTTTATGTTCCGTTATGTGAACTTGTGTTGTAGTTGTTTGCAAATGGCTATGTTCAAATAATATTATCCCCTCTGCTGTGTGTCCACCGTGACGAGGTAGAGGGGCTTGCGCGTCCCAATGACCCCAAGAGCTATGCCGACGGTAGCACAGCTACTAATAGGGCCACCCATGTCGGACAGGTCAAGGGAGAGGGACCAGACGAAGAGACACGCAAACCTGCTGCCTTGTAGGTAGACTGGGACAGTCAAAGGCTAGGGAAAGCATCCCGAAATAATGCTTGTCGAAATCGGATGTACTGAGCCACAGGCTTGACAAAGCAGTGCAACGTAACTTAATTCATGATGTCACAAATCAAAATTAATCGTTATGGTGCTAATCCCGCGAAGTCCCATCAGGCGGCGATAGTGCCGGGGCCCCTGCCTCGAGGGGGTCCACCCATGACTACTCGTGGTCACCTTCCCCTGTGCTGTGGAGTCAAGGCACAGAGGAGTAGGTTAAGAGCTATTGACCAAATACCCCGGACACTCAACATACTACAGTGGAATGCCGAAGGAGTTTACAAGAAGAAACTCTCCCTAACACAGCGTCTTCATAAAGATAGAATAGATGTGGCATGCATTCAAGAGACACACCTCAACGCCAATCGCAAATTCTCAGTCAGAGGATATCAGGCCACACGTTTCGACCGCGAAGGACACAAAGGAGGAGTTCTAATACTTACACGAAATACAATACCTTGCAGCGAAGTATCTGTGATCTCTGACAACCAAACGGAAATTATAGGTGTTGATATAATGATAAAGGACGTGAAAATAAGAATCTACAATCTGTATAGCCCAGCAGATAAGGACCTTACACTCTCAAACATGAAAATAACTGACACAAACTGCATTATTGTCGGAGACTTTAATAGCCGTTCAGAAAGATGGGGATACCCAGATACTGACAAAAGAGGAGATGAATTGGAGGACTGGGAAATAGACTCAAATCTCCATCTACTCAACAAAGCGGATGACACACCGAGCTTCTACTCCAGAAGATGGCTTACCACTTCTACTCCAGACTTAGCTTTCTGCACAGGAGACATCCTCCACAAAATCGATCGCCATGTGCTGGACCAATTAGCAGGTAGTGACCACAGACCAATCAAGCTTGTAATGAATATGGAGTATGTTCCACAGGAGCAAAAGCCCTTGCCCCGCTGGAATTACAAACGAGCAGATTGGGACAGATTTGCCATACTAACAGACAAATATTGTGAAAACATAAATACACGATATGGCAACATGAAGCAAATGGTGGAAAGTCTAAACAGAGCGATAATACAGGCAGCCACTGAGTCTATTCCAAGAGGAGCGAGGAAAAATTACAAACCATACTTGACTGAAGAACTACAAAGTTTGGAGGACAAAGTTGAAGATGCCAGGAAGACAGCAGAGAGAGAACAAACAATTGAAGCGAACATCTCTCTCAAAGCCATCTCAGCAAAATATAAAAGAACAGTAAATCAAACAACAAGAGATCGTTGGAGGGAAAAAACATAAAACCTGAATTTTGACAGGGATGGAAACAAACTATGGAAACTAGTGAAAGCCATGAACAATGAAGGACCTAGAAACAAACAAATAACAATTAAACAAGGAAATGCCTTGCTTACAGGAAAAAAGGCTGCAAATGCACTAATGGAACACTATGCAAATGCAAACCACATTGATATTACAACCGAACAGAAGAAAGCAATCAAAGACAAACAGATACATCATAGAAATACAGAGACAGCAGCAGAATATATGATGGCAAATCTAACAATGGAAGAAATGGAACAGGCAATGAATACCCTAAAAAAGAAGAAATCACCAGGAAAGGATGGAATCACAAATGAAATGCTAATAGGACTAGGCACCAAGGCAAAGAAGAAACTACTAGCAGTCCTAAATAACAGCTGGAAGAGAGGAATAGTCCCACAGGCATGGAAGGAAGCTATACTAATACCAGTCCCAAAGAAAGGAAAAGACCTGGAAGAACCAAATGGCTATCGACCTATCAGTCTACTTAGCTGTGTAGGAAAATTAATGGAACGCATTATCAATGGCAGGCTAACATGGCATCTGGAAGAAAACAAACTCTTAACACCACACCAAGCAGGATTCAGAAAGTACAGATCCACTGAAGATCAAATAACCTATATAGCTCAGGAAATAGAGGATGCCTTCCAAGAGAAAAAGCACACACTAGCAGTCTGGATAGATTTAGAAAAAGCATTTGATAAAGTATGGAAGGAAGGACTGAAAGTAAAACTGCAAAAAATTCATGTTTGTGGAAAAATGTATAAATGGATCAGCCACTACCTTGAGAACAGAACTGCCAGGACAAAAGTACAAGGACAAAACAGCAAAATGATGCTGTTGGAGCAAGGTGTCCCCCAAGGAGGAGTTCTTTCACCAACATTATTCCTAGCATATATAAATGACATCACGGAAAATTTTCCAGCCAGAGTACACACATCCTCCTTTGCAGATGACCTAGCCATATGGACATCCGAAGAATATATTAGTACAGCTAACAGCAGAATACAGCAAGCCTTATTAGCGCTAGAGGACTGGTCAAAATCATGGCTAGTGAAGATAAGTGAGGAGAAAACAACATGCACAGTGTTCTCAATCTCAAATAAAACTCAGCAACCTAAGCTGATATTGAATGGAAAAATATTGCGCCATGAAGAAAATCCAAACTATCTAGGAGTCACCTTTGATCGTCGCCTGACATGGAAGACACAGGTTGAGAAAAATCGAACAAGAGCAAGGCAGAGAATGGCAATCATGAAAAAGCTTGCTGGTACAACGTGGGGAGCAGATGAGAAAGTTCTCAAGAAGTTATATACTGGACGGGTGAGGCCAGTACTGGAATATGGCATTGCAGCTTGGGCAACAGCAGCTAAGTCAAACTTTAACAAAATAAGTAGAGTCCAAGACCAAGGAATGCGAATCATAACTGGAAGCCTGAAGACAACGCCTATTAATGAACTAGAAAAGATCACTTGTTTACAACCAATGCAGGACTAGAAGAGATAGCAGAGCCCAGCAACAAGCAGAAAAATTTAGAAGATTGACAGACCACCCTATGTATAACAGGTTTAATGGTTTTGGAAAAGGAAGACTGAAGCGTAGCAACTTTGTAGAAACTGCAAAACGGTAGATTAGGGCAGATCCCATACTTAACATATCAACAGTCAAACCCATTTACAATACACACAACTTCCCAGCTTGGAGACAGCAGCAACTGCCTGAGATGATAGAAAACATTCCTGGTATTGAGAAAAAGAACACTCAGAATGAAACCGAAAGAAGAAAAATAACCCTCAACTACATAAAAGAACATTACCCAAGCAGCAATTGGACCCATGCATATACAGATGGATCAGCCAAAGATTCAATTAAAAATGGAGGAGGAGGAATTCTCCTTAATTTAAAAAATGGAGTGATAAAAACACAGTCAGTGGCAACTGGAAAATTTTCAAGTAACTTCAAAGCGGAGGTAGAGGCTTTGAAAACTGCAGCAGAAATGCTCTTGATGGAGGAAAATAAAGAGAAGCAAATAGCTATCTTCACAGATGCAAAGTCAGCTGTCTCAATACTGAAGAGCAAAAACAGCACAGAACTAGCTGACCTAAGAGCAGCACTCCATGGTCTATGCCAGAAATCCAAAAAAGTTGTAATACAGTGGATCCCATCACATTGCAGTATACCTGGAAATGAAGAGGCTGACAGACTAGCAAAAGAGGGTGGACGATTACCACAGCCTGACACAGACATAACCTATAATGAGGCAAAAAGGTTTATAAAAAGCACTTATAGAACCAAATGGGAATCAGAGCATCCAGGCCACCAGAAGGATGATGCATATTACAAACTCGACCGAAGAGAACAAGTAGCAATCTTCAGACTCCGCACAGGACATAACAGGCTGAAACACCACTTGTTCAATAAACTAAAGATAGGAGATACCGATGAATGTAATTGTGGAACTGGTAAAATGACAGCTAAACATTTGCTGCAGGAGTGCCCAATATATGCAGAACAGAGAAAGATATTTTGGCCCACGCCTGCTTCATTTGAGGACAAGCTCTATGGAGATATCAACAAGCTCAAGTTGACTACAGCTTACTTTAACTACATTCAGGTTGACATCTAAAGGTGCATGAAGATGTATTTAGACTGCCACACTTCATACCACAGGTATGTCGGTTACAAAAGCGTCCCAGAGGCATGAAATGGAATATTGCTTGGATAGCAAATCCATTACGTGGAAAGTCCGAATCAAAAGCTCACTGTGTGGGCTTCGTAAAAGGTGGAAAAAGTGTCCTAGTGACACGAAATGGAATATTGCTTGGATAGCAAATCCATTACGTGAAAAGTCCGAATCGAAAGCTCACTGTGTGGGCTTCATAAAAGGTGGAAAAAGTGTCCTAGTGGCACGAAATGGAATATTGCTTGGATAGCAAATCCATTATGTGGAAAGTCTTAATCGAAAGCTCACTTTGTGGATGTCATCTGCAGACTGCATTCTTCTGGTTTCCGGAGGAACAGCCTATGGTGAACGGAAGGCCCAATATACGGAAGTGAGGCTAAGCAGCCATGTGCAGGACGTGACGATTCCTTGGGTGAGCCCATTACCAGAGCGCTGTGTGATGGCTCTGCAAGTATGGAAGCCTCCTTGGATGGCGGGGAATGCCCATGGTCTGCCCCTGCCTTCCCTTGAGGGTTGACCAGGATGTCTTTGGCTGTTCTATATGGGCCAGCTGGGATGGGGGATAACACCACAACAGTGAGATTCAAACGTCCTAAGAAACCCCCGGGAAGGTTAACCCGGTCAACAAATGCCCGCAGAAGTCGGATGTGTCGGCCTAACGGCGCAAGAACTCAGCTCTGCTGTAAACAGGCACAACGCAGTCACATCCGGAAAAAAAAATCCGGATGAACGCAGAAGAAGAAGAAGAAATAATATTATAATGGCGTGTGTGTCTGTGTGTGTGTATGCATGTGTGAGCATGTGTCTATGTGTGTGTGTGTGTGTGTGTGCCGTGCGTGAGTGTCTGTGCGTGTGTGTGTGTGTGTATGTGTGTGTGTGTGTGTGTGCGTGTTGCGTGCGTGTGTGTGTGTGAGGGTGGGCGGGTTGGTAGCCCAGATCAATGTTACACATTCGAACTCCATTGCAGATCGAACCCCTGACCACGGCTACGGCTGGCGAGTTCTAGAACGCTGCCGCAGCTTAGTAACATGTTACATACAATAGATGAGTATATGAACCACATAAAGTAATCAGCACAATAATAATTATTAGACACAGCCAGTGTACATTGTATAAATATCAGTAATAAATGTATTATACAGAAGCAGTAAGGCTTCTTTGATCTCCAAGCTTGAAGTTTTTCCACCTGGCCATTAGAGCAGGAATTGTATACAGAACAGGATTTGCAGCGGAGTTGATGGGAAGAAGGAGTACTGTTGTCCAGGCATACACCTCGTTGCTGATCTCATGGCCACCAAGAGACAGAAGTCCAATGACTCCGACAGGAAACCAAAACAGAAAATTAGACATAACTACAAGAGACAATTGTTTGGCTACTGTTATATCTTCAGCTCGTCGTGAACGGGACATGTTGGTTGCTGTCTTAGATATTCTATTCTCTGACAAGGCATGGAAGATGGCATATTGACCGTAGGCAATGAACAGAAACATGATAAGGTTACAAATAATGAAAACTACAACTGAGTACACCCGGCTTTTATCTTGTGTGTTTGTTAGCGGAAGGCCAAGACACATTGCGTTAGAAGAATACATGTCAAAACTAAACACAATGGGAACGAGTGATAATATGAAACTTGCCACCCAAGACATCAAAACTGCCATAGTTTTCAGAAGCTTAGACCAATGTATTTGACCAAATGGAAATTTCATCACCAAAAACCTGTCAAGAGTGATCAGAAAAATAAAGAACGTCGATGCTTCACAGGAAAGACAGGCCATAAAACCAGCGATCTTGCATACAACACAATTCCTCCATTTCTTTTCATAGAGAACATAATTACCACGGTAGAAATCATCAGCTCCAGCAATGACGAACAGATAGACACCCATAATGAAGTCAGACACACCCAGGTTTGTCACAAACAGACCGTATCCTGTCTTGAGAACTGACCTGTCCCAGATTACACGGTACACAATCACCGTCACGTTCCCCAGAACGGCAAGAACTGCGACAATCCAGAGAATAACTCGCTGAATATCGTGTCCCAGCAAATTAAAACATGAGGAAATGGCGTCTACATCTACGGGTGCAATGCATGCCTGTGATGTAATTAATAAGCCCTGCATTTGAGGACAACAGATCTGTACATGATCAGTATACAACGTCTGACTAATCGTAAGATCATGAAATAAATAGTCATCGATGTCTTTAGTAAGAATGCCTCGTAAATCGAGTGTCTGTAGTGTAAATTTTGTGGCGAAATATTTCCTGGTGAAATCTGAAATCAAAGTGTGACTTAAGTTCAGATGTTTCAACCTGGGCAGTTGTGCGAACACTGACTTGTTTAGGTGGGAAAGACTTGTAAAAGACAGATCAAGTGTTTCTAGTGAACTGAATCGTAGATGTCCTACCATCTTCAGTTGCTTGTTGAAAGACATATTAAGATAATTTATATGTTTGTAATAATAGATGTAATCAGGTTCAGGAAATTTTTCAAATCCATTGTAGCTTATATCCAGTTTCTCTATCATAGATGGTCCATACTTTTTACTGAAAGGGTGTAGTTTCGGCACATATAACTGACTAATATTGCATTCAGACAAGATGAGAACTTTTAAGTTCACAAATACTTCTATGTTTAAATATGTAACCTCATCAAATCCATAAAATTCAATCCCTGATAGGTCCAGGTATCTGGTCCGTCTGTCTATACCAGACAATCTGCTCATATTGAGAGGAATTGATCTGTTGTAATCTGACAATGTAACGGTCCCAGCAATACAGCGGAAACCTTCAGGGCACAATTCTCGACAGTCCAGTTCATCATCACCATGCGGGCAGTCAGGATATCCATCACAAACTAGGTCAGGATGACGATATATGTTGCTGTCCCAGCAAGCGAAATATCCGGTACATGGGCCAGTGTGAAACATCTGCTCATCTTCGCTCGTGGGACAGTCAGTCCTCCCATCAAGAATATAATGATTGTGGATGCAGTAGGAGTTATAGCATTTCACATATCCCTGGGCGCACTGAAAGTTCTCGCAGTCTCTGAGGTGTGACATATCTCTGCACCCTATGATACCGCCGTATTTGTCTTTGATATAATGACACTTGGGAGCCAAGATAAACTCTCCTAAAGTATTTTTGCATGTGTTTGCAAGTTCCAGTTTTCCTAAAGTCTCAAATTGCAATCTTTCAGGGCCTGTACAATTTACCGCTCCATCCCTAAGCAGATATTCATCAATACAGGTGTGGCGATTGCATGTTAATGCACAGCTCTTATTATTTTGTAAGAACATATTTACAAATGTGCTTTCGTCATTGATGACACAGTCAGAGGAATTGGCTGTATGAATAAAACAGTCAAATTCTCCATCATTGAGCCACTGCATCGGTAGACAGGAACCATCCATACATTGTACGCTTTTACAATTATCGCTATTGCAGTTTTCCTCGTCGCTCCCGTCCCTGCAGTTCTTGACATTGTCACACTTGTATTCTAGGCTGTGCAGCTTTTGTCCAGATGTGCAGAACATTTTATTGTCGTATATTAATTCCCGTGGGTTCGAACACAACAGTTCATCATGTTTGTTGCTGCAGTGGTCAACGAAATCACAGACCATATTATAGGAAATAAATCTACGATCACCGACATCTTCCCCACAGTCGAAGATAGGAAAGTGCATATCTGAGTCTCTCAGAAATTGAAGAAATTGTCCATTTTCTACGTTTGCAGACACGGATACGATGTTCATTTCGTAGATCACAAAATGTCCTTTGTTTAAAGTAGAAATATTGCTCTCTGGTGTAACAGGCATACTACTAATGTTGTAATACTGGTTAATATGTCGAGGAAGAACAGCTTCACACAGTGGGAACCCGGCTTTTCCAGAATCACAATTAACATACAGCAATGCTTCACTTAGAGCGTCCTTGTCACATGTGATATTCTGCACTACATTGCTGCTATCACTATCATTGCTCCTGTTAACGGTTATCTGCCATACCCCACAGTCAGCATTGGTGCATCCTCTACAAGGTTTTCCAGCTGGCCAATGATGGATGACCTGAGGGTGATACTTTCCTGGAGTGGTCTCCCAGTGAAATCGTTTTGCATAGTTACTCAAGTCTCTGCGAAGGCCAATGATAATGTTGGCAGTAGACATATTCTTTTCTTTGAGTTTTACACACATATGCTCCTTTACAAATGCCATCTCTTCTACACTTTCAATTCCTGCCAAATAACTATTGAAAACTCCGGTGCAGTCAGCCATTGCCCTAGTCCATGTCTGGACATCATTCATCAATATAAAGCAAGAGAGCATATTGAGGCTTGTTTTATGTTCAAAGTGAAACCAGTTTTGGCTACACTTTTTACACATTGCCATCAATAGATAGATGTCGAAGTTACTAATATCCATGTTTGGCAACACAAGAGTGTCAGGCATGTGCACAATTTCCTCTATACGTTTATTACCAAATATCACAACAAATATCTTCACTTCTGCATGTAGTTGTTGTACAATGGATGGCACGCTTTGTATGTCTTGTTGTGTGAGTCTAGTACCATCAAGAAAGACAACTCCGACATGAATTGAATTATTTCTGACTCCGCTCATTTCTTTAAACAGACGTTCAACAAACTGTATTTTCATCTTCAGAACTGCCTTTACATCTTTGGTTGGTACCTCTAGAGGTTTTCCATCGAGTTTCATGTACGGAACACTATAATAATTCCATTCATGAAAGCTCCAACCGCTGACATCTATTATATCTGTGTCAGCACTGAAGTGATCAATGACTGATGTCCCCATCCACCTTGATTTCTGTTTGTCCGAGTTCATATTTCCCAACTCCCAACTCACGTAACCTACCAAAGAATGTTGCTGTGCCCAAGTTTGATCGACATCATTCTCCAGTAGCGACAACATGTCTATGTGGACATCCGGGCATTCTTTTAGCGGAAAGTGGGCACGCGTGCTTGCCAACGTCACTGTAGGGAAGATGGCAAAAACAAAAACATGTAAATCTTCTTATATATAAAAGGCAATCTCCGTCCCTATGTCCTTTATGCGCTCGCGAACGGCCTATCCGATTGAGATAAAATTTTCTACACGTCTTCCTTTCATTCCAGCGCAGCCCACTGTCATATTTGTTTAGTGTGAAATCGGCTGCTTACCCAATATTATTTAATTTTTCATTTTTCATTATAATTTCATATATCTCAGGGGACCTAACTCTGTAAAAGTTATTTCAAGGGGCATAACTTTTCTGTATAACTTATAGTCATATTGTGGCATCGTTTTCAAAGATTTATAAACTCTTTGTCCATAGTTATATACCGGCATATGAGTTATAATAAATAATGATACAATCTGTAAGGCATTTTCAAAGTTTTCATAAAAATAATGCATAATGCATAACATTGTAACTCATCTTTTTTTGCTTAAAGAATAAATAAATAATAGTTACCTTATCTCTATCAAGTTTGAAGATTTTATATTTCTTTACACTGTCGCCAACTCTAAGAAGACATGGAACAACTTCAGCCATTATTAAATCTACAGGCATATGCGTTATATTCCTCCTCCTCCTCTCCCCTCCTCCACCTCCTACCCTCTTCCTCTTCTCCTCCCCCTCCTCCCTCTCCCTCCTCCATCCTCCTCTTCTCTCTTTCTCCTCCTCCTCCCTCCTCCTCCCTCTTCCTCCTCCCAGCTCCTACTCCTCCTTTTTCTTCTTCTTCTGCTGCTGCTGCCGCTGCTCCATTTACCCAAGTTAATTGTTGGGGAAGATGTAAAGATCTTTCAAGTGCTCTTTCTAATGCTTTTTGTAAGTTGGTCTTCGTTTATCTAAGGTTGTTCTAACTGCAACCAATAAATGATTAGACAGACAGACAGACAGACAGACAGTCGGGAACGGGAACTTATATGACTACTCATATGAATTAAATGAGATGCTCCCCATCAGGGGCTGGGCGAAGCCGGGCCGGATCAGACAGATAGACAGACAGATAGACAGACAGACAGACAGATAGATAGTCGGGAACGGGAACGTGAGCTTATATGACTACTTATATGAATTAAATGAGATGCTCCACACCAGGAGATGGGCGATGCCGGGCCGGGTCAGACAGACAGACAGACAGACAGACAGACAGTCGGTAACGGGAACGGGAACTTATATGACTACTTATATGAATTAAATGAGATGCTCCCCACCAAGGACTGGGCGAAGCCGGGCCGGGTTAGACAGACAGACAGACAGACAGACAGACAGATAGTCGGTAACGGGAACGGGAACTTATATGACTACTTATATGAATTAAATGAGATGCTCCCCACCAAGGACTGGGCGATGCCGGGCCGGGTCAGACAGACAGACAGACAGACAGACAGACAGACAGACAGACAGACAGACAGACAGTCGGTAACGGGAACGGGAACTTATATGACTACTTATATGAATTAAATGAGATGCTCCCCACCAAGGACTGGGCGAAGCCGGGCCGGGTCAGCTAGTACATATATACAAATCATTTACATGCAAGCGTTTTGATGATTGCTTCTGCGTAAACAAATATTCCCAATGTGGTTATATAAATAGACACAGATACATAGCGTTAGACAAATTACACGAGTACATATTAATAAAGAATCGCAGTGGCTAACGCGGTTATCCGTTGGCGTAGTGGTCGTGTGTTCCAATAACCATCTATGTGGATTTATTTGTACATCATATGGTGTGCCAAAATGTGTGCCTTGATGCATCCTCTATGGTTCACCGGACAGCCAATGATGGACTAAGAGAGGGTGATACATTCCTGGAGTGGTCTCCCACTGAAATCGTTTTGCATAGTTACTCAAGTCTCTGCGAAGGTCGATATGAATACGAGCATTAGACATGTTATTGTTTTTCTAATATTTCATATAAGTGGTTCTTTAAAAATACCATCTCCTCTATAGTTTCAATGACTGCTAAATATCTATTGTAATACCTTCTGCAGTAAGACATTGCGGAGGTCCATTTCTTCAACTCTGCGGATTCGTCCATATTAAAGCGGGAGAGCATGTTGAGGTTGGTTTTATGTTCGAAGAGGGACCCTGATGTTCCACACGTTTTGCACATGGCCATCAGTAGATACTGTTCGAAGAGGGACCCTGATGTTCCACACGTTTTGCACATGGCCATCAGTAGACATTGTTCGAAGCCACTGGTTTCCGTCTCTGGTAACACAAGATTGTCCGTCAAGTGTATAACTTCCTCTACAAGTTTATTACCAAATATGACAACAAATATCTTTACGTCGCAGTTTCGCATCTGTAAAATGGATGGCACGTTTAGTATTTCTTCTAGTGTGAGGGTGGAACTATCCAGAAAGACAACTCCAACATGTATTGCTGTCTGCCTGACTCCGCTCATTTCATGAAACAAACGTTCAACAAAATGTATTTTCAGCACCAGAAGTGACCTTACATCTGTTATTGCTGTCTTAAAGTGTTCTGTATCCCGCTTCATACAGGGAACTCTATGAAATCATACTTAGCAAAGCTCCAATAGCTGGCATCTATGTTCTTGTGAGCACTGAACTGATCTAACACAGCGGCTCCTAGCCACTGTGCAATGTACCCGCTTTCAGTGAGATACTGCAATTCCCAACTCATATATTGTGTCAAAATGTGCTGATGCTGCCAAGTCTGCTATATCTCATTTTCTAACAGCCACAATAAGTCTTTATCATTCTCCACACAATCCTTTAATGGGAAATGTCCCTGTATGCTTGCAGACACCACTGTCAGGAAGATAACCCAACCGATAGCACATATAATAGTCAATTCTATGGATGCGTGTTTATGAATGTGTGTGCATGAGCGAGTATATCTTGTTAATTAGTCATTAGTGAGATACCCTCGTGTATATATATATATAGTATATATATATATATATATATATATATATATATATATATATATATATATATATATATATATATATATATATATATACGTGTGTGGTTGTGGGTGTGGGTGGGTGGAGAGAGAGAGAGAGAGAGAGAGAGAGAGAGAGAGAGAGAGAGCGAGGACAGGTGGATATAGCTGTAAGTATGCATGAGGGTATACTCTTGGATGTGCTACTGGAGATATACCTCCTGAATTATGTAATTCTATATTTATTGCAATCCCGAAGAAATCAGAAGCCTTAGAATGTGATCAACATCTAACAATTAATATAATGAGCCACATCACGAACATTTTGCTGAGAATTATCATGCAAAGAGTTCGCAAGAAAATACAACACGAAATAGGAGAAGACTGGTGTGGGTGTATAGAACGCAAGGGTACAGTAAATGCTGTGTATATACTGAGAACAGTAATTGAACGTTCTATAAAAGTAGAGAAAGATCTACACCATTGCTTTATTGACTACACAAAGGCTTTCGATAAAGTGAGACATGTCGACATGATAAGGATGCTTGAAGATCTACAAATTGATGGAAAAGACCTTAGAATTGTAAAAAAAACATATATTGGAAACAACAAGCTGCCATCAGAATTGATAATGAAATAGGTCATTATCAGCCTATTAAAAGAGTTGTGAGACAGGGATGTGTAATGGCTCCAGATATTTTTTCTCCGTACAGTGAAAATATTTTCAGAAATATAGAAGATATGGAAGTAATCAACATTGGGGGAAGATACATCAATAACATTAGATATGCAGATGATACAGTCTTGATTGCAGACAATGAACAGGACCTGCAACATTTAGTAGATGCGGTTGTTGCACACAGTGAACAACTAGGGTTAGAATTGAATAGTAAGAAGACAGATTATGGTCGTAACTGGGAAGAAGGAATTTCGACAATGTGATATACGAGTAAATGGTCATATTCTTAAGCATGTGAATCGATACAGTTATCTCGGAACTGACATAACATCAGATGGGAGATGTCTTGAAGAGATTAGAACAGGAATTGCCATTGCGAAGGTAGCCTTTTGCTAGATGAAAGCCATACTGACCAATAAAAAGATATCAATTGAAACGAGAAAAAGAGTGTTGAAGTGCTACATAGAACCTCTACTTTTGTATGGATGTGAAGCGTGGACAATGAGCAGACAAGCTGAAAAACATCTGATGGCTGTGGAAATGTGGTTTCTGAGGTAAATGCAAAGAATACCTTGGACAGACAGAAAAACCAATGAACAAGTCTTTCAAGACACAAATGAAGATCGTAAACTGATTAGAGACATTAGATGTAGACAGTCAAAGTTTTTGGGCATGTTATGAGAAGAAATGACTTGGAGAACTTGGTAACAACTGACAAGGTCGAAGGGGAGAGAACAAGAGGAAGACAGAGAAGTAAATACCTGGATGGCTTGGCCATGTGACATGACTGAGGCAGAAATACGGAGCTGATCAACGACTCTGGTGACCGAGTCGCTTAAAAGTCGCTTAAAAGTCGACAGCATCGACTTTATTGTACCGGGTTTTTATCCAGTATGGCCGTGGTGACCGAGTGAGATGGCAAAACATGACCGTCCACACTTATCGGCATGGCATATGATAGATGGATACATGAGTGTAGCTAGGCAGGTTTACGACGCAGATAACTGATTGAGTAGTTATTTGGTTTTGAAAGCAATGTCTAGGAAACTCTTGGATAATGTGCGGTGTATATATTGTCCAAAGGATTATTTTCTGAGGTGGGAGCGCACGCGCAATTGACATGCCACTACTTTTATCGTTTCTTCACTTATTCAGTCTGGGTAGAGATTTGTCCGCAGCAGACGAACAATATCTCCGGCGGGCCTATTCTCGCCGGTCGCGAGATCCGCACAGTGGAAGGATGGAAGATTTACTCGCAATAGACGAGCAATATCTCCTGCGGTATCTCCGGCGGGCTTATTCCCGCTGGTTGCGGGGTCCGCTAAAGTCAGGCGGGGAGTCTGACGATAGTGCACGCTTTACACATGTCCGGACACTTGTGATTGACAGAAGTACGCGTCCTTATGGTCCAGGCGCGTACGAGACCCTCACCTGTGGGACTTGGCTGAACGCCTCTAAGCCGGGTCCCTTGGGTTCCAGGGTCTCGCCATCACTCGCCACCTGCTCGTGGTGGCGAGGTCTCGGAGGTTTGACGCTGAGCCGCCAGCGTCTGCAGCCTACCTTGTGCCAGACGTATTGGTTACCCATTCCTCTGGAAAACACAAGACTAGGCCGGGAGAGGGAACATGTCGTTTGGGCACCACATGTTTCTCTGAAGCTCTGCCCAGGCATTGTGATGGAATATTGGCCACATTCCATTTCACATACTTTGGTCTGTCAAGACTGCAAGGTGCCACTCATTACTCCTGGTGATTAATGAGCACCTGTTTCAACGAATTTCACGGAATCCTTCTCCGTAGTCATTAACTTTATATAATATGGTAGTAACATGTTCATTCTACGGCGAAAACTGAAGTGAATGGGCAAGTGACAGAATACCTTCTTGGTGGATAAATTATTCGTCACAAAGTCGTGGACTTTGTCGGTTTTCTCTCAGTAGCCTATCAGTGAATGATCTGTGTTGGTTGGAGATGCACGACTACACACCAGGTCCCATACCAATAAGCATCTCACAATCGTATGTGACCATTGGTCTGGGATTATCCGTCTTCTTGTCCCGATTAGGCCATGTGGTGAAGCTATCTGTTTTTGTGTCTTTGTCTTTGCTTGCTCATCACATTTCCCCGACGTCGCTACGTTTGCAAGTTTGCGTTAACTCACAACTTGCGCTAAAATCATAACAGGCTACGTCTAATGCGTCTAATCAATTTACGGTGTTCACTTGTTTCTGGACGACATCATTCGGTTGTCCGTCTCTCTTTGTTATTCCTTTGTATTTTCCTAAGTGACTACATTTCCACTGCCATTGGATTTTCCTCAGCTGTTCTGCTAATGGTCAATGTTGCACATGCATACAACAAGGTAGATCTACTTAGTAATGTATCACTCTTTTTCTCGCTGCACTTGACGGATTTTGACTATATATACACATTCCAGGGTTGTGACGTACGGGTTACGGATGCAATCCTGCATACCGAAGGCAGCTGCGGGCGATTTGGAAGCAGACCGCTGTGTGCTGTTTTCAATCAAGTATGAATTCCAGTATGAAATCAATGGCAAACTACTGAACGTAAACATGCCAGGATATCACAACAGCAAAAATGCTGGTGTAGACTGCGACATCCTGTAAAGGATTTAACTGCGACTTCTGAGGTACTTGTAATTTACGTCCCCAAGTCAAGGACTAAAAGTCAACATTTTAGTCCAACTGGCCGGTGTAGGGGTTGAACCCGCTACCTCGGCATCCAGATACCGGATGTTCAAGAACGAGCGGTCTTATCCATTCGGCCATGCTGACCTCCTGCAAGAAGTCACGTGGCTTGAAGGCTTTGTAAAGCCGTCTGACTTGACGTTTTTGTAAAGTCATGTGGTTTGAAGGCTTTGTAAAGTCATGTGGTTTGAAGGCTTTGTAAAGTCATGTGGCTTGAATGCTTTGTAAAGTCACGTGGATTGAAGGCTTTGTAAAGTCATGTGGCTTAAAGGCTTTGTGAAGTCATGTGGCTTGAAGGCTTTGTGAAGTCACGTGGTTTGAAGGCTTTGTATAGTCACGTGGCTTGAAAACTTTGTAAAGTCACGTGGCGTGAAGGCTTTGTAAAGTCTTGTGGCTTGAAGGCGTTGTAAAGTCATGTGGCTTAAAGGCTTTGTAAAGTCATGTGGCTTGAAGGCTTTGTAAAGTTATGTGGCTCGAAGGCTTTATAAAGTCACGCGGCTTAAAGGCTTTGTAAAGGCATGTGGCTTGAAGGTTTTGTAAAGTCATGTGGCTTGAAGGCTTTG
This sequence comes from Cepaea nemoralis, assembly GCA_014155875.1. NCBI lineage: Eukaryota > Metazoa > Mollusca > Gastropoda > Stylommatophora > Helicidae > Cepaea > Cepaea nemoralis. The sequence goes on along the minus strand of JACEFZ010019943.1, from coordinate 97,249 downwards.
TAAAGTCATGTGGCTTGTAGGCTTTGTAAAAATCATGTGGCTTGTAGGCTGTGTAAAGTCATGTCGCTTGAAAGCTTTGTCAAGACACAACAGCTTGTGCGCCAGCACCAACTGGTTTTATGAGCTGCCACATACTCCAAGACATACTGCATTCGGGGCATTCCCATAAGCGCTCCATCCCCCATCCTCAGCAGCCAGCGAAGAGTTCCAACACTAATAGTACCAGTAGCAATCTGATTATATGTCCGTCTCGCCTTTCCTCTGAGTGTCGAGCGTCGGCCGGATCCCCTCGTCACTCCTCGCTGCCTCATTCTTGCCAGACCATGATGATCCATCTGCTCCTCCGAGGTGTACACGTGCTTCCACAAGGCCGCAACCACGTCTGCCTTGTCATGCATCAATACTTCACCAAGTTTTGTCGAGCCAGCCAATCTGTCCGCCTGTTCATTCTCCAGCACACCGGCATACCCCGGGGAAAAGATCCAGGTGATGCTTGCCACCCGTGACCTCCGAAGCGAAGCAAGCCACTCTGTACGAAGCATGCCTGACCTCACCTTTCTCACCTTCAAGAAATACTGAGGCGGACTTATGAGAAATTGCGGACTTGACTGTCATGCATTGGTAATAGTCAATTTTTGTCTTTAACATATGATTTTGTTAAGCAGGTAATTAATTATGTAGGTATAAATGTAGATGCGTGTGAATTTAGGCAGAAAGATACGTATGTAGATAAGCAATCACACAGGAAGGTAACCACACTGGTAGGCATACTAACAATATCAAATGGTAGAAGAACAAAGACAAAAAATTCGATTAAAAGTCGAGGGGATCGACTTCATTGCACAGGGTGTTATCCCATATGGCTCTGTATCTTTCCGCAGGGCATCCTGCCGAAATAGTGGCACAAATAACGAACTCCGTACTCCAGCGACGACCCCCGGGAGTCTCCGAGAAAATGCACTCGTGAATCAAAAGACGTGGCCCGGAATTGAACCCCCAACCTTCGGAGCGCGAGGCAGACGGCTTGACCACTTCGCCGCGGAGACTCCCAAATGTAGATGTGTGGGGATGTAGGCAGAAAGATAAGTATGTAGATAAACAATCATACAGGAAGATAACCAAACTGATAGGCATACTAACAATATCAAAAGGATATAGAAGAATAATGAATTCGCAACTTTGTGCAGATGGTATGTAGATTAAGCCTTATTTAATTCATGGATTATTATATGTGTATGTATGTATACATAATCAATATATAAATAATGTTTAAATATATTTACACATACCGCCAGCATGAAGACATATCAGAAGGACACACACCGACAAATTAGAAGCCATGTTTGTCTACTGTAGACACTAATGAAGCGTTAATGCTCTCAACAAATAACGCATATTGAATAGCGTCGTATCCGACAGTTTTAGAAACGCACAGAGCACTGCAAAGTGTACGCACAAACATTAATGGATGAAAAGCCAGTCCTTTGTCTTATATACAAATGTTCAGGCAAATATTATCCTTACCACCTCTCTAATCATTTATGCCTGACCGATATGAAACATCCATTTGATTTATGCTTTGTACGACTTGTTCAAATGTCAATCGAGCACTTTTCGGACCATACTGGTCAAGGCTCATTTCTATGTGGCTTTTACTTGTTTACGTTTGGATTTTACATGTGGTAATTAATTCCTGTCACAATCATATGTTTTGAATGTATGTTTCCTGATGGTTCATGCCATTTGTTCAAGTATTTTGCTTTACTTATTCTTCGTTCTCTGTCACACAGCAGTGTATGTATCGCCTTCGTTCTCTATCACACAGCAGTGTATGTATCACCTTCGTTCTCTGTCACACAGCAGTGTATGTATCACCTTCCTTCTCTGTCACACAGCAGTGTATGTATCGCCTTCCTTCTCTGTCACACAGCAGTGTATGTATCACCTTCGTTCTCTATCACACAGCAGTGTATGTATTACCCTTTATTATTCGTTCTCTATCACACAGCAGTGTATGTATCACCTTCGTCCTCTATCACACAGCAGTGTATGTATCACCCTTTATTCTTCGTCCTCTATCACACAGCAGTGTATGTATCACCTTCGTCCTCTATCACACAGCAGTGTATGTATCACCCTTTATTCTTCGTCCTCTATCACACAGCAGTGTATGTATCACCTTCGTCCTCTATCACACAGCAGTGTATGTATCACCCTTTATTCTTCATCCTCTATCACACAGCAGTGTATGTATCACCCTTTATTCTTCGTCCTCTGTCACACAGCAGTGTATGTATCACCCTTTATTCTTCGTCCTCTGTCACACAGCAGTGTATGTATCACCCTTTATTCTTCGTCCTCTATCACACAGCAGTGTATGTATCACCCTTTATTCTTCGTCCTCTGTCACACAGCAGTGTATGTATCACCCTTTATTCTTTGTTCTCTATCACACAGCAGTGTATGTATCACCTTCGTCCTCTATCACACAGCAGTGTATGTATCACCTTCGTCCTCTATCACACAGCAGTGTATGTATCACCCTTTATTCTTCGTCCTCTATCACACAGCAGTGTATGTATCACCCTTTATTCTTCGTTCTCTATCACACAGCAGTGTATGTATCACCCTTTATTCTTCGTCCTCTATCACACAGCAGTGTATGTATCACCCTTTATTCTTCGTTCTCTATCACACAGTAGTGTATGTATCACCCTTTATTTTTCGTCCTCTATCACACAGCAGTGTATGTATCACCTTCGTCCTCTATCACACAGCAGTGTATGTATCACCCTTTATTCTTCGTCCTCTATCACACAGCAGTGTATGTATCACCCTTTATTCTTCGTTCTCTATCACACAGCAGTGTATGTATCACACTTTATTCTTCGTCCTCTATCACACAGCAGTGTATGTATCACCCTTTGTTCTCTATCACACAGCAGTGTATGTATCACCTTCGTTCTCTATCACACAACAGTGTATGTATCACCTTCGTTCTCTATCACACAGCAGTGTATGTATCGCCTTCGTTCTCTGTCACACAGCAGTGTATGTATCGACTTCGTTCTCTGTCACACAGCAGTGTATGTATCACCTTCGTCCTCTATCACACAGCAGTGTATGTATCGCCTTCGTCCTCTATCACACAGCAGTGTATGTATCACCTTCGTTCTCTGTCACACAGCAGTGTATGTATCACCTTCGTTCTCTGTCACACAGCAGTGTATGTATCACCTTCGTCCTCTATCACACAGCAGTGTATGTATCACCTTCGTCCTCTATCACACAGCAGTGTATGTATCACCTTCGTTCTCTGTCACACAGCAGTGTATGTATCACCTTCGTTCTCTGTCACACAGCAGTGTATGTATCACCTTCGTCCTCTATCACACAGCAGTGTATGTATCACCTTCGTCCTCTATCACACAGCAGTGTATGTATCACCTTCGTCCTCTATCACACAGCAGTGTATGTATCACCTTCGTTCTCTGTCACACAGCAGTGTATGTATCACCTTCGTTCTCTGTCACACAGCAGTGTATGTATCACCTTCGTCCTCTATCACACAGCAGTGTATGTATCACCTTCGTCCTCTATCACACAGCAGTGTATGTATCACCTTCGTCCTCTATCACACAGCAGTGTATGTATCACCTTCGTTCTCTGTCACACAGCAGTGTATGTATCACCTTCGTCCTCTATCACACAGCAGTGTATGTATCACCTTCGTCCTCTATCACACAGCAGTGTATGTATCACCTTCGTCCTCTATCACACGGCAGTGTATGTATCACCTTCGTTCTCTGTCACACAGCAGTGTATGTATCACCTTCGTCCTCTATCACACAGCAGTGTATGTATCACCTTCGTCCTCTATCACACGGCAGTGTATGTATCACCTTCGTTCTCTGTCACACAGCAGTGTATGTATCACCTTCGTCCTCTATCACACAGCAGTGTATGTATCACCTTCGTCCTCTATCACACGGCAGTGTATGTATCACCTTCGTCCTCTATCACACGGCAGTGTATGTATCACCTTCGTCCTCTGTCACACGGCAGTGTATGTATCACCTTCGTCCTCTATCACACGGCAGTGTATGTATCACCTTCGTCCTCTATCACACGGCAGTGTATGTATCACCTTCGTCCTCTATCACACGGCAGTGTATGTATCACCTTCGTTCTCTGTCACACAGCAGTGTATGTATCACCTTCGTTCTCTGTCACACAGCAGTGTATGTATCACCTTCGTTCTCTGTCACACAGCAGTGTATGTATCACCTTCGTTCTCTGTCACACAGCAGTGTATGTATCACCTTCGTCCTCTATCACACGGCAGTGTATGTATCACCTTCGTTCTCTGTCACACAGCAGTGTATGTATCACCTTCGTTCTCTGTCACACAGCAGTGTATGTATCACCTTCGTTCTCTGTCACACAGCAGTGTATGTATCGCCCTATAGCTGGCAGCCCGTTATGTTTTTTAGTGGCGATCGCTCGCTTTGAACTCAAGCGTAGTCCATTCACGTGCTACTACTTCTGTTGCACTGGACACATTTTTCCGTGTGGATTAGCTTTCCCTGTTACCACTATACATCACCATCAGGCGAACCCACTCCGACTTCTGAGGTACTAGTAATTTACGTACCCAAATCAACATTTTAGTCCAACTGACAGGTGTAGGGGTTGAACCTCGGCATCAGTACACCAGAAGTTTAAGAACGAACGTTCTTATCCATTCGGCCATACTGACGCCCCGAATCCCGATTGAAGTTCTTCTCTTTACTCTAAAGATCCTTTACAAGCTGTGTATGGCCAAGTTCTTCCCTTTACTCTACAGATCCTTTACAATCTGTGTAGGATCAAGTTCTTCTTTTTACTCTACATATGCTTTACAAGCTGTGTAGGGTCCAGTTCTTCTCTTTACTCTACAGATCCTTTACAAGCTGTGTAGGGTCAAGTTCTTCTCGTTACTCTGCAGATCCTTTATAAGCTGTGTAGGGTAAAGTTCTTCTCTTTAGTCTACAGATCCTTTACAAACTGCGTAGTGTCAAGTTCTTCTATTTACTCAATAGATCCTTTATAATCTGTGTAGGGTCAAGTTCTTCTCTTCACTCTACAGATCCTTTACAAGCTGTGTAGGGTCGAGTTCTTATCTTTACTCTACAGATCCTTTACAAGCTGTGTATGGCCAAGTTCTTCCCTTTACTCTACAGATCCTTTACAATCTGTGTAGGATCAAGTTCTTCTTTTTACTCTACATATCCTTTACAAGCTGTGTTGGGTCAAGTTCTTCTCTTTACTCTACAGATCCTTTACAAGCTGTGTAGGGTCAAGTTCTTCTCGTTACTCTGCAGATCCTTTATAAGCTGTGTAGGGTCAAGTTCTTCTCTTTAGTCTACAGATCCTTTACAAACTGTGTAGGGTCAAGTTCTTCTCTTTACTCTATAGATCCTTTATAATCTGTGTAGGGTCAAGTTCTTCTCTTCACTCTACAGATCCTTTACAAGCTGTGTAGGGTCGAGTTCTTCCCTTTACTCTACAGATCCTTTACAAGCTGTGTAGGGTCAAGTTCTTCTCTTCACTCTACAGATCCTTTATAATCGGTGTAGGTCAAGTTTTTCTCTTCACTCTACAGATCCTTTACAAGCTGTGTAGGGTCAAGTTCTTCTCTTCACTCTACAGATCCTTTATAATCTGTGTAGGGTCAAGTTCTTCTCTTCACTCTACAGATCCTTTACAAGCTGTGTAGGGTCAAGTTCTTCTCTTCACTCTACAGATCCTTTACAAGCTGTGTAGGGTCAAGTTCTTCTCTTCACTCTACAGATCCTTTACAAGCTGTGTAGGGTCGAGTTCTTCCCTTTACTCTACAGATCCTTTGCAAGCTGTGTAGGATCAAGTTCTTCTTTTTTACTCTACATATCCTTTACAAGCTGTGTAGGGTCAAGTTCTTCTCTTTACTCTACAGATCCTTTATAATCTGTGCAGGTCAAGTTCTTCTCTTCACTCTACAGATCCTTTACAAGCTGTGTAGGGTCGAGTTCTTCCCTTTACTCTACAGATCCTTTACAAGCTTATATGGCCAAGTTCTTACCTTTACTCTACAGATCCTTTACAATCTGTGTAGGATCAAGTTCTTCTTTTTACTCTACATATGCTTTACAAGCTGTGTAGGGTCAAGTTCTTCTCTTTACTCTACAGATCCATTACAAGCTGTGTAGGGTCAAGTTATTCCTTTTACTCTACAAATCCTTTACATGCTGTGTAGGGTCAAGTTCTTCCCTTTACTCTACAGATCCTTTACAAGCTGTGTAGGGTCAAGTTCTTCTTTTTACTTTACAGATCCTTTACAAGCTGTGTAGGGTCAAGTTCTTCACTTTACTCCACTGATCCTTTACAAGCTGTGTAGGGTCAAGTTTTTCTCTTTACTCTACATATCCTTTAAAAGCTGTGTAGGGTCAAGTTCTTCTCTTTACTCTACACATCCTTTACAAGCTGCGCAGAAACGGGTCATGGTTCAGGTCTGCTTATATCTGGAGCGACACCTTGGAGGACACGTTCCGCCATTTGTTGCCCTTCCCAGCATTGGTAATGTCTGTCTGTTCAACTTTAATTTTGTTGCGCAGATGGTGTTTGAATTTGCAATGGCATGTTTTGAGTTAAAACGTGATCAATTTGTCGCCTCTTTGTAATGAGAAGCATTGGTATGTGTCAGGGTCTTAAACTTGGCTCGCTAACCTAACACATGTGAGACAGTACAAGTACAACGTGATTTGACTTGAGACTCAACGACACAACGTTCAATGGATTTATTTACAGATCATATACAATACGATGATCACTACAAGATATACTTTACACTTAAATACACTTACATACACAATACAGCTCACAGTCTATCTCTCAAGATGTCCAGACACTCGACTTTCAGGCACAGAAAGCACACAACGCCTTTCTCTCATCATGCGTCCAGTCGAGTCGACGTCCCAGAGCTGTCTGCCTATAGCTCGCAACTTGCCTCCCACCTGAAGTGGCTTCACGAGGCATGCGTGCGTCTTGCGTCGTCCTTGCCTGACCGCTGGCCGTCTCGTCAGCTAGCAACCTCGCAGGCAGGTAACTGCTACTCGCCTGGCTGCGTAACGAAGTTACGGCATCCCTGATGGGGACTAAGTCACCTGGCGGGCGTAACGATGTCACTGCATCACTGCACTATTCTAGACTCTGACATGCTCCCCCGGGCAACTTCATGAAAGATGTCATCTTTCATGTATAATATATGTACATACTGGGTTAATATTTTAACCTTGTCAGAGTCGACCCTTCTGTTGTTATATACATTAGTATCATAATACATAGAAATACACATCTGCCATAGAAACATATAAGAAATGGAAGTTGTATTCAACGACATGTGGTGTTCAACCTTTAAAACTGTCAGGTTTCATCCTCTCGATGGCTGATTACCTCAACTGCATTATTGACCCAGTCAGATCGGTAGTACCAGCTCCAAGCATCTACCTCGCAGCCTCCAAAAAAAACGTAATAATATGGTTCTTGAAACAAAAACCATCTGGCTAGACCGAAATACGGCTTTTACATAAGTCGCATTAAACGCTCAAACCCTGACCTCATTTGGCCAGGAGCTCTTGTGTTGGTCTGCAATGTCGGTAACCCTCTATCATGCCCAGTAGATGGCTTCCTGGTGTGTTAACAATCTGGCAACAGCATGGCTATTTATATACAACACATTACAGTATACATTTCAAATTATGGCCCTTTGTGTAATGATGTAATAACAAATAAACGAAAGGGGAATAACTTCAACATTTATGAAATATAATAATTTACAATAATTATTCTATTTCTTAGCGTCATCGCTTGATGTTTCTTCATACTAACGAGAAAAAGTCGGTAGTATGGATACATTAATCAAGATATGATTCTAAGATTACACTACATAAATATATACACACACAATTCGTGTATTCAACTTTGTTGATTCCTATAGATTTTAGAATCGTCATAGCTTTTTAAACTTTTATTTGTCGTCTGCTAATTTTGCTCTAAATTCCTAACTAATCCGGAAGTACACACGAACACTAAACAGCTGATGTTGAAACTTGTAGAACACACTTGTTCCGGTCTGATGTAGTTACGGAATGTACAATGTTCTAATCGTTCATGTGTTGGATGTTTCACTATAAAACCTTCTGGATTTCGATTGACTGCAGTGGTGTAGCTGTCAATGTTTAGGTCACACTTTCACACACGGATTTAAAATATCACTGGAAAGTTCCACACGCAGATACCACTGTCAAATTGGATAGTTCGCTTACGGTAAGTTTTGAGCGAATGTGGCACTGTTCTCGTTTCGTAATATATACAATTAATAAAGTTCGCTTTCTACCACACACTACACAATTATACACGACAATCACTACATTAATTAGTAAAATAAGAACACTATATATATTGGGAGTAACCCCTATCACATCACATCGTAGACGTTACACAGCTTTTTGTGAATGGAAAAAAAAATATTCACTGATGGATGGCTGTGTTAATCTGAGTGTATTTCACACACTGCACTCAGACATTGGTGCTTACTGGGTCGGTCGGACAACGGGACAAAAGATCGGCAATCGTGTTGGTTCTGCCTGGGATATGTCGAACCTCGAAGCTGTAATCTTGGAGTTTAAGAGACCAGCGCGCTACCATTTGGTTTGAAGGTACACCTGAATTTATAAATCGCAACGGGCTGCTGTAAGACTCCACAATGAAATGGCGTCCTAGAAGGAATCTGGACAATTTAGTTATACCCACCACTAAAGCTAGGGCTTCCAACTGAGGTATTGACCAAGCCCGTTCTCTGGGTTTCAGTTTCCTGGAGACGAAGTACACAGGGTGAAGGATGTTATTATGCTCCTGCAACAAGACTGCTTCAATCGCCACGGAGCTCGCGTCTGTACGCAATCTGAAAGGTAAATGGAGATTGGGCAATTTCAGGATGGGATTGTGTAAGCTATTATCAGAAAAACAAGATAATACTTTACGGAATGCAAATTTTAGGCATTCATTGCTTACAATTTTCTCCGGTTTATCTTTTGTTAGTAAGTTAGTAAATACTTCGGTCAGTTCGGAAAAATCAGGAATGAACTGCCGGTAATAATTTATCAGTCCCAACAAACTTATGACTTGCTTTTTCGTAGTCGGAAGTGAGAGTTTTAGTATCTTGGACACAATGTTATCGTCTGTCGTGACAAAGCCATTGGATATTTTGTACCCCAAGAAGGATATTTCCTGGTAGGCTATGTCTACTTTCGCAGGCTTTACCGTCAGTCCGTGCTGTCTAATGCGTTCAAATGTCTGTTCTAATGTCTTTATGTGCTCTGTCATCGTCTCTGTGTGAACACAGATGTCGTCTATATAGCAAATTATGTTAGGTATGTCTACTAGTAAAAGTCGTGTCATACGTACGAATGTGGCTGGGGCATTGACAAGCCCAAATGGAAGTTTGCACCACGCGTACAGTCCCCAAGGTGTGGCAAATGCTGTCAGATGTCTGCTCTGTTCGTCTACCGCTATTTGCCAATATCCTTTAGTCATGTCTACCTTCGTAAAGAACCTAGCGTCTGTCAGTTCTGTCAGTAGATCGTCAGAGTTTGCCATTGGCTCCAAATCTAGAAGAGTTATTTTATTGAGCTTTCTATAGTCGACACAGAGTCTTATCGTGTTGTCCTTTTTGCGTACTATCACCATTGGAGATGAGAAGTCTGATTGGGATCGTCTTATGATGTTGTTTTTTTTTTCTAAGTTGATGATCTCCTGATGTAATTGTTCTTTATAATGCAATGGAATGGTGTATGGTCTGCATATTATGGGTGTGTTTGACGTGAGTGTGATGTGATGCTGTACTAATTATGTTTGTCCTGGGTTGTTAGAGAAGATGGTGTTGTACTGTTATATTAGCTGTTTGCAACTGTCTGTTTCTGCTTGAGTTAACTTTGGGTTGATTTTGATCTCCTTCAAGCGGTTTGTCGTGTCTAATGCAGGTGTTGGAATTTCGTCACTAGCCTCGTCATCTTCATGATCTATTATCACTGTACAAGCTGTTGTATCGTCTTGTTCGTTGTCTCTGTTGTAGTATGGTCTTAGCATATTTATGTGGAATATTTTGTGCTTGTCTTTTATTTGGATCTCGTAGTCTACGGGTGAAATCTGTCTCGTCACTTTAAAAGGTCCCTGCCAAGAATCAGTCAATAAGTGTCTGTCACTAGGTAGTAGAAGAAGAACGTCCTGTCCAGGTGTTAACGTTATTGTCCTGTTACCTTTGTCAGCATACTGTCTATAAGTAGCACCAGATAATTTTAGTGCATTCTTTGCAATTATACAAGATTTGATGATTCTTTCACGCAATGATGTAACATATACGTATGATGATATGGGTTTAAGTACTGGAGTGGAGTCAGTTAACATTTGATGATAAATAGTCAATGGGCCACGTGGTTTGGCACCATAGATAAGTTCAAAAGGAGAGAAACCGGTACTAGAATGTGGTACTTCGCGATAAGCAAAAAGAATAGCTGGTAGATATACATCCCAGTTATTGGGGTGCTCTTGCGTGACTTTTGCAAGCATGTGTTTTAAATCGCCGTTAAATTTTTCTATAATTCCACTAGAGTGAGGATGGTACGGGGAATTGAAACATTGCTTCACTCCCAACATTTTAGTGAAAGCTTGGGTAGATGCGGCGATAAACTGAGTGCCCCTATCTGATTGGATAGTGTCTGGAAATCCTATCCGAGAAAAAATATGGAAGAAAACTTCCATTATATCATTGGCAGTTATGTTCTTTAGCGGAATAGCTTCCGGTCAGCGGCTACATTGATCAATGACAGTTAGAATATATTTATTCCCTCTAGTTGTTGTATGATTGAGAGGGCCCACTATGTCGACAGATAATTTTTCAAAAGGTCGACTGGCTAAGTCAGTAACTTGTAACTTTGCCTGTGGGTGTTTACCTTTTTTTACCAGTTTTTGGCAGATGTCACAACTTCTGCAATATTGTTTAATGTCATTGCAAAATTTGGGCCAATGAAACTGTGTTAATAATCTTGATCTGGTCTTAGCGTATGCCATATGCCCTGCAAGAGGTATATCATGGGCAAGATGTAAGGCTTGCTTACGATAATTAGTTGGCAAAACAGTTTGCTCTGTTGTATTGTCACCTCTGGTATAATACCTAGTGAGGATATCATTTTTCACAGCAAAATGCCATTTTGCATTCTTGGTTACCTTTGGCTTTTGGCCGATCAGATTAAAATATTTTGACAATGAAGGGTCAGCCTTTTGAGCTGTTACCAATGTCTCCTTCATGGTGTTAGTAGGTAGTGATACTGGGCTAAGCATTTCTTCTTCTTCTTCGTTCATCCGGAGTTTTTTTTTCGGACGTGATTGCGTTGTGCCTGTTTACAGCAGAGCTGTGTTCTTGCGCCGTTAGGCCGACACATCCGACTTCTGCGGGCATTTGTTGACCGGGTTAACCTTCCCGGGGGTTTCTTAGGACGTTAGACTCTCACTGTTGTGGTGTTATCTCCCATCCCAGCTGGCCCATATAGAACAGCCAAAGGCATCCTGGTCGGCCCTCAAGGGAAGGCAGGGGCAGACCATGGGCATTCCCCGCCATCCAAGGAGGCTTCCATAATTGCAGAGCCATCACACACCGCTCTGGTACTGGGCTCACCCAAGGAATCGTCACGTCCTGCACATGGCTGCTTAGCCTCACTTCCGTATATTGGGCCTTCCGTTCACCATAGGCTGTTCTTCCAGAAGCCAGAAGAATGCAGTTTGCAGATGACATCCACACAGTGAGCTTTCGATTCGGACTTTCCACGTAATGGATTTGCTATCCAAGCAATATTCCATTTTGTGCCACTAGGACACTTTTTCCACCTTTTTTGAAGCCCACACAGTGAGCTTTGGATTCGGACTTTCCACGTAATGGATTTGCTATCCAAGCAATATTCCATTTCATGCCTCTGGGAGGCTTGTGTAACCGACATGCCTGTGGTATGAAGTGTGGCAGTCTAAATACTTCTTCATGTACATTTAAATGTCAACCTGAATACAGTTAAAGTAAGCTGCAGTCGACTTGAGCTTGTTGATATTTCCATAGAGCTTGTCCTCGAATGAAGCAGGTGTGGGCCAAAATATCTTTCTCTGTTCTGCATATATTGGGCACTCTTGCAGCAAATGTTTAGCTGTCATTTTACCAGTTCCACAATTACATTCATCTGTATCTCCTATCTTTAGTTTGTTGAACAAGTGGTATTTCAACCTGTTGTGTCCTGTGCGGAGTCTGAAGATTGCTACTTGTTCTCTTCGGTCGAGTTTGTAATATGCATCATCCTTCTGGTGGCCTGGATGCTCTGATTCCCATTTGGTTCTATAAGTGCTTTTTATCAACCTCTTTGCCTCATTATAGGTTATGTCTATGTCAGGCTGTGGTAGTCGTCCGCCCTCTTTTGCCAGTCTGTCAGCCTCTTCATTTCCAGGTATACTGCAATGTGATGGGATCCACTGTATTACAACTTTTTGTGATTTCTGGCATAGACCATGGAGTGCTGCTCTTAGGTCAGCTATTTCTGTGCTGTTATTGCTCTTCAGTATTGAGACAGCTGACTTTGCATCTGTAAAGATAGCTATTTGCGTCTCTTTATTTTCCTCCATCAAGAGCATTTCTGCTGCAGTTTTCAGAGCCTCTACCTCCGCTTTGAAGTTACTTGAAAACTTTCCAGTTGCCACTGAATGTGTTTTTTTCACTCCATTTTTTAAATTTAGGAGAATTCCTCCTCCTCCATTCTCTACTGAATTTTTGGCTGATCCATCTGTATATGCATGGGTCCAATTGCTGCTTGGGTAATGTTCTTTTATGTAGTTTAGGGTTATTTCTCTTCTTTCGGTTTCATGCTGAGTGTTCTTTTTCTCAATACCAGGAATGTTTTCTATCATCTCAGGCAGTTGCTGCTGTCTCCAAGCTGGGAACTTGTCTGCATTGTAAATGGGTTTGACTGTTGATATGTTAAGTATGGGATCTGCCCTAATCTTTCGTTTTGCAGTTTCTACAAAGTTGCTACGCTTCAGTCTTCCCTTTCCAAAACCACTAAACCTTTTATACATAGGGTGGTCTGTCAATCTTCTAAATTTTTCAGCTTGTTGCTGGGCTCTGCTATCTCTTCTATCCTGCATTGGTTGTAAACAAGTGATCTTTTCTAATTCATTAATAGGCGTTGTCTTCAGGCTTCCAGTTATGATTCGCATTCCTTGATTTTGGACTCTACTTATTTTGTTAAAGTTTGACTTAGCTGCTGTTGCCCAAGCTGCAATGCCATATTCCAGTACTGGCCTCACCCGTCCAGTATATAACTTCTTGAGAACTTTCTCATCTGCTCCCCGCGTTGTACCAGCAAGCTTTTTCATGATTGCCATTCTTTGCCTTGCTCTTGTTCGATTATTCTCAACCTGTGTCTTCCATGTCAGGCGACGATCAAAGGTGACTCCTAGATAGTTTGGATTTTCTTCATGGCGCAATATTTTTCCATTCAATACCAGCTTAGGTTGCTGAGTTTTAGTTGAGAGGGAGAACACTGTGCATGTTGTTTTCTCCTCACTTATCTTCACTAGCCATGATTTTGACCAGTCCTCTAGCGCTAATAGGGCTTGCTGTATTCTGCTGTTAGCTGTACTAATATATTCTTCAGATGTCCATATGGCTAGGTCATCTGCAAAGGATGATGTGTGTACTCTGGCTGGAAAATTTTCCGTGATGTCGTTTATATATGCTAGGAATAATGTTGGTGAAAGAACTCCTCCTTGGGGGACACCTTGCTCCAACAGCATCATTTTGCTGGTTTGTCCTTGTACTTTTGTCCTGGAAGTTCTGTTCTCAAGGTAGTGGCTGATCCATTTGTACATTTTCCCACAAACATGCATTTTTTGCAGTTTTACTTTCAGTCCTTCCTTCCATACTTTATCAAATGCTTTTTCTAAATCTATCCAGACCGCTAGTGTGTGCTTTTTCTCTTGGAAGGCATCCTCTATTTCCTGAGCTATATAGGTTATTTGATCTTCAGTGGATCTGTACTTTCTGAATCCTGCTTGGTGAGGTGTTAAGAGTTGGTTTTCTTCCAGATGCCATGTTAGCCTGCCATTGATAATGCGTTCCATTAATTTTCCTACACAGCTAAGAAGACTGATAGGTCGATAGCCATTTGGTTCTTCCAGGTCTTTTCCTTTCTTTGGGACTGGTATTAGTATAGCTTCCTTCCATGCCTGTGGGACTATTCCCCTCTTCCAGCTGTAATTTAGGACTGCTAGTAGTTTCTTTTTTGCCTTAGTGCCTAGTCCTATTAGCATTTCATTTGTGATTCCATCCTTTCCTGGTGATGTCTTCTTTTTTAGGGTATTCATTGCCTGTTCCATTTCTTCCATTGTTAGATTTGCCATCATATATTCTGCTGCTGTCTCTGTATATCTATGATGTATCTGTTTATCTTTGATTGCTTTCTTCTGTTCGGCTGTAATATCAATGTGGTTTGCACTGGCATAGTGTTCCATTAGTGCATTTGCAGCCTTTTTTCCTGTAAGCAAGGCATTTCCTTGTTTAATTGTTATTTGTTTGTTTCTAGGTCCTTCATTGTTCATGGCTTTCACTAGTTTCCATAGTTTGTTTCCATCCCTGTCAAAATTCAGGTTTTCTGTTTTTTTTCTCCAACAATCTCTTGTTGTTTGATTTACTGTTCTTTTATATTTTGCTGAGATGGCTTTGAGAGAGATGTTCGCTTCAGTTGTTTGTTCTCTCTCTGCGGTCTTCCTAGCATCTTCAACTTTGTCCTCCAAAATTTGTAGTTCCTCAGTCCAGTATGGTTTGTAATTTTTTCTCGCTCCTCTTGGAATAGACTCAGTGGCCGCCTGTATTATTGCTCTGTTTAGACTTTCCACCATTTGCTTCATGTTGCCATATCGTGTATTTATGTTTTCACAATATTTGTCTGTTAGTATGGCAAATCTGTCCCAATCTGCTCGTTTGTAATTCCAGCGGGGCAAAGGCTTTTGCTCCTGTGGAACATACTCCATATTTATTACAAGCTTGATTGGTCTGTGGTCACTACCTGCTAATTGGTCAAGCACATGGCGATCGATTTTGTGGAGGATGTCTCCTGTGCAGAAAGCTAAGTCTGGAGTAGAAGTGGTAATCCATCTTCTGGAGTAGAAGCTCGGTGTGTCATCCGCTTTGTTGAGTAGATGGAGATTTGAGTCTATTTCCCAGTCCTCCACTTCATCTCCTCTTTTGTCAGTATCTGGGTATCCCCATCTTTCTGAACGGCTATTAAAGTCTCCGACAACAATGCAATTTGTGTCAGTTATTTTCATGTTTGAGAGTGTAAGATCCTTATCTGCCGGGCTATACAGATTGTAAATTCTTATTTTCACGTCCTTTATCATTATATCAACACCTATAATTTCCGTTTGGTTGTCAGAGATCACAGATACTTCGCTGCAAGGTATTGTATTTCGTGTAAGTATTACAACTCCTCCTTTGTGTCCTTCGCGGTCGAAACGTGTGGCCTGATATCCCTTGACTGAAAATGTGCGATTGGCGTTGAGGTGTGTCTCTTGAATGCATGCCACATCTATTCCATCTTTATGAAGACGCTGTGTTAGGGAGGCTTTCTTGTTATAAACTCCTTCTGCATTCCATTGTAGTATGTTGAGTGTCCGGGGTGTTTGGTCAATAGCTCTTAACCTACTCCTCTGTGCCTTGACTCCACAGCACAGGGGAAGGTGACCACCAGTAGTCATGGGTGGACCCCCTCGAGGCAGGGGGCCCGGCACTATCACCGCCTGATGGGACTTCACGGGATTAGCACCATAACGATTAATTTTCATCTGTGGCATCATGAAATGATAAAGTTACGTTGCACTTCTTTGTCAAGCCTATGGCTCAGTACATCCGATTTCGACAAGCATTTGTTCGGGATGCTTTCCCTAGCCTTTGACTGTCCCCAGTCTACCTACAAGGCAGCAGGTTTGTGCGTCACTTTGTATGGTCCCTCTCCCTTGACCTGTCCGACATGGATGACCCTACCAGTAGCTGTGCTACCGTCGGCATAGCTCTTGGGGTCATTGGAACGCACAAGCCCCTCTACCTCGTCAAGGTGGACGCACGGCAGAGGGGGGGCTAAGCATTTGTATAGCCTCAGTTTGATTACTTTCATCTTGCACTCTAGCAGTAGATCTAGTTACTGCGTTCACACCTTCAATGATATCAGATGGTGATGAAACAATGTTATCAAAGATGTCATGAGATCTTAGTGCTACATTAGCTACCATACATTCATTAGGTGGTGTAACATTATCAATGATGACATTGGATGGTGATGTTATGCTATCATCAATACACAGAGATGTTATGTCATGAGGTTTATCATTCACCTCTGGTAAATTTCCAATTATTATATCACACACTGGGTTTGTTAATGCAGCGCACTTTACTTTCCCAGTGAGGAAAGGTGTTTCAATATATGCCCATGCTAGTGGGTACTTTTCAATATTGCCTGAGAATGTTCTGCATGTTACGTGCCTGCCTGTATAGTCTGTAGGCATTATGAATGTTCTCTTCAGACCAATCAGTGAGCTTCCCGTGTCTCGAAGGACTGTAGCAGACTTGCCATTCACATATCCGTGATGGATGTTTATCCTGCCTTTAGAATCTACTACCAAATTAGCTTCTTCATTGGCAATAGGAATGGAGTGGCCGCATGTTAAAATGCCATCTTCATAAAAGGTGTTACAAACGGTACATTTATTTGCGTTAAACATGTCAAAAGCCTGTGCTGAGTTCACAGGATGTTTCTCTGATTGTTCTTCATCTGACGATGAACTGTCAAACAAGGCGGCATTTGCTTTGTTGGTCATTTGCCTACCTTTACAATCATGGCGATAGTGTACGTACGCCTTACAGAGGAAACATTTACGCAAATTTCTGAAGGATCTACGCTCCTTATCTTGTCTGTTTACCATGTTTTGTAGATAAGTATGATATGCGGGGTTCTTGTCGCACATCTCACCTTGATGATGTGAAATTTTACAATATTTACAGTGATTATACTTCTCAGATGTAGGCTTATGAGGTTTCTGCCTACTATAGGGTTTGTCATAGTTAGCCGATGCTACAAAATTTATACAATGTTTGTTGGCTGTGTAATACGCCGAACCACGTCTCTCAATCTCATCTACACTAGTGCATTCATTCTCCTGCAAAAATTTTGAAAATGCTGATGGAATGGATGAAATGACTTTATCTCTAATGATCAGATCTTCTAATCTTTGATAATTTTTGTCAATTTTAGCTGCTGAAGTCCATTTGGTAAATATATCTCGGACTAAGCAGAGGTAATCAGAGAACGTTTGAGTCGGTTTTGGGCTCAATTTGCTGAATTGTTCTCTGTAACCTGCTTCATCTAACATAAAATGTGCCATAATCTTTGATTTCAGATAATGGTAGTCTTTTCTGAGGTCTTTGGGGATGGTCTCAATGACTTTAAGAGGCTCCCCTGATAAACTCCTCATATAAACAATATTCCATTCAGACAGTGGAACCTGGTAATGTTCCATTAAAGTCTCAAAATTTTGGGTAAAAGCTGCAATGCAGTCACCCGAGGTATAATTACGTACAATACCTTGATATTTCTTGTACTGGTTTTCTTTCTCCAGTCTCTCAGATTTCTTAGACTCTTTGTTAATGGCAGTCTCAGTATCAAGTTGTTTCATCTTTAACTGTAACTCCAGTTCTTCTCTCTTACTCTGAGCTGCTATTTCTGCCTTCTTTAATTCTGTTTCTAATTCGGCTTGCTTTGTCTTTGCAGCCAGTTCTAGTTCGGTCTGTTTTACTGCAGTTGCTGCCTCTGCTAGCTTGGCAGCCCTTTCAGTCTCTGCCTGCTTTAAAGCTCTTTCAGCTGCTCTTTCTTCGCGTTCAAGGTATTCAGAGTATTTCTTCTCACTCCACTTTGTTAACTCATCACCTGTCAACTGTAATTTTAATCCCATATCGATGAAATCATTTAATGACGACATGATGGAAAATGCAAATGAAATACCAGCCACACAATTTGTTATAAGTGGTTAGTAAAGTAAACAATTTACAAATGTTCTATTGACAATACGTGCCTAAATTTGCATCCTTAAAGTATATGAAAAGAAAAATATACTCAAGTGCCCTGGATGCGGTGAAGAACGGTTGGAAATAGGGCTAGGACTGTAGGGTCGCTACTTCGAAAACACAAATGACCTCTACGCGCAAGGGTTTCAGATGGTACGGAAAACCTGCTTTGTTTTTGGAGGAAATAAATTAGCGTCTATTTGATGTGGTGTGCCTGCTTGTCACTAAGTATTGATTAGGTTTGTATGGCGTTGAGTGTAATTGTAGGTCGTAATTTTGTCCGTCAACAATTTTGTTTTCCACAACACAAGTCACTTTCTTTCCCAAAACTTTTTGCGTTCCACAACTCAATTCACAAAGACAATCTACATATATCTCACCACTCTATAACATTGATGACACATCACTTACATCAAGATGACATTCAGTAAGGACATAGACATCAAGTTTACAAGATGGCGACAAGGTCACAATGGCGACAAGATCACAATGTCGACAAGGTCAAAACGGTGACAAGTTCAACAATCACAAATGTTTTACACGTTTACAAGATCAAACAATATGTATGCACTGTACGTTTACAAATAGTCTCCATGTTTAAATAATGTAGTAATATATCAAAATGAGCCTTCAACAATCACATTTACATGTACCATAAAGTTTGACAAAAATTCTAAGTTCACAAACTCTAGTTTTAAATGTTAATTACATAAACACGTTCATTTCCAAGCCGGACGAATGCCACCACGTCCACACATGTCAGGGTCTTAAACTTGGCTCGCTAACCTAACACATGTGAGACAGTACAAGTACAACGTGATTTGACTTGAGACTCAACGACACAACGTTCAATGGATTTATTTACAGATCATATACAATACGATGATCACTACAAGATATACTTTACACTTCAATACACTTACATACACAATACAGCTCACAGTCTATCTCTCAAGATGTCCAGACACTCGACTTTCAGGCACAGAAAGCACACAACGCCTTTCTCTCATCATGCGTCCAGTCGAGTCGACGTCCCAGAGCTGTCTGCCTATAGCTCGCAACTTGCCTCCCACCTGAAGTGGCTTCACGAGGCATGCGTGCGTCTTGCGTCGTCCTTGCCTGACCGCTGGCCGTCTCGTCAGCTAGCAACCTCGCAGGCAGGTAACTACTACTCGCCTGGCGGCGTAACGAAGTTACGGCATCCCTGCTGGGGACTAAGTCGCCTGGCGGGCGTAACGATGTCACTGCATCACTGCACTATTCTAGACTCTGACAGTATGGATATTTCTTTAGTCGGTTTTCTCTAAAATAAATATTGTTTATTGATGGGGTCGATTCTTTCGTATCTTTATCTTCAGTTTGTATTTTTATATACCACTAATAGCATGTCTGTTTTTCTTTATATTTCAAAATATATTGGAATGAACACGAATACACTGTATGCTTGCTTGCTTGCTTGTGTTCGCTGGCTGTGAACTCCGGCGTGAAGTCCTGTCGGATGAATACATCCTGTTGTCCAACATCAATGTGACGTCATACCGGACTGAGGTTTGCGTGAGTATCCGTTGTCCCATGTCTGACTTATTGGTGTGCAGACTGGTGGTTCCTCGCCATGCAGGCAGATACTCTCCGGCTTCGGAGGAATCATCGATCCTATTGATGTTAGCCAGGTCCCCGAAGAAACCTGTTGCCCAGGACGTACGGCGTGGACGTGCCAGCAGGTCTTGGGCAGTATAGATCCCGGCCCTGGTGCCTTGGAAACCAATACACTGTATAATAACCGTTTTAGTCTATATCATTATGTCTGGTATAGCAATCAGAAGGTCGTATGTTGCAATCTTATTATTGTCCCATAAGACTGCACCATGACGACAAACTGATAGTATCTAAGTTAGTTAGTTGATTATCCTTTACATGACGTTGCTGTGAACCCCACATTTTTGGCTGTTTGTGATTTCTTGACAAGTTTACGTTCAGAAGTTTATCATTGCTTTCTGAACGACGGCTACGACGAACACTGAAACCATTATATGAAGACCAACGCAAAGGGGTCTGCTTCCAAATCGCCAGCAGCTGTGTTTCGAACGCGGTTTGCGGGATTACGAAATGCATTCGTAAACCTTTCGCCACAGAATAGATGTTAATTACACCTGAAGTACTCTGATAGGATACACATCTAACACGTGGCCAAAGTCGACATGTAACACTAGTTTTATCTAACACGTGGCCAAAGTCGACATATTGCACTAGTTTTATCTAACACGTGGTCAAAGTCGACATGTAGCACTAGTTGTATCTAACACGTGGTCAAAGTCGACATGTAGCACTAGTTTTATCTAACACGTGGTCAAAGTCGACATATAGCACTAGTTTTATCTAACACGTGGTCAAAGTCGACATATAGCACTAGTTTTATCTAACACGTGGTCAAAGTCGACATATAGCACTAGTTTTATCTAACACGTGGTCAAAGTCGACATGTAGCACTAGTTTCAGCATGTGTTTTATTTAACACGTGGCCAAAGTCGACATGTAGCACTAGTTTCACCATGTGTTTGATCTAACACGTGGCCAAAATTTACATGTAGCACTAGTTCTAGCAAGTATTTGATCTAACACGTGGCCAAAGTCGACATGTAGCACTAGTTTCACCATGTGTTTTATCCAACATGTCGCCAAAGTCGACATGTAACACTAGTTTCACCGTGTGTTTGATATAACACGTGGCCAAAGTCGACGTGTAGCACTAGTTTCAGCATGTGTTTTATCCAACATGTCGCCAAAGTCGACATGTAGCACTAGTTTCACCATGTGTTTTATCCAACATGTCGACATGTAGCACTAGTTTCACCATGTGTTTTATCCAACATGTCGCCAAAGTCGACATGTAGCACTAGTTTCACCGTGTGTTTGATATAACACGTGGCCAAAGTCGACACGTAGCACTATTTTCACCGTGTGTTTGATATAACACGTGGCCAAAGTCGACATGTAGCACTAGTTTCAGCATGTGTTTTATCTAACACGTGGCCAAAGTCTACATGTAGCACTAGTTTCAGCATGTGTTTTATCTAACACGTGGCCAAAGTCGACATGTAGCACTAGTTTCAGTATGTGTTTTATCTAAGACGTGGCAAAATTCGACACGTAGCACTAGTTTCAGTATGTCCTTTACATCTCGTTGGACTTCATATAGGCAACTGTGGCTTAGGGGGTTAGTGTACGCAGTCCCACAATTCCCCGATTCACCGGGTCGAGGGTTCCAAATCTGCCTCAAACTGTTTAGAAGATAATAGCTTTGCGTTGATTACGATGACATGAGCTCAGCAAGCAATTGCAAACTACTGAACGTAACATTGCCAAGTAAATCACAATAGCCTATCAATTCTGTGGTTAATTGCACGGTTTGTAAAAGGACAACCAACTATCTATTTCTAGCTTGCTTTGGTTGTCTTTCAAGGGATCCGCGGTGGCCTTGTTCTCAAATTCTCTCTTGCCTGCCTGGAGCTCACGGGTTCGATCCGCAAGAGGGCGGATTACATTTCTGTTTTAATTGACCCATGTCGGCCCAACCTAAAATGGCTACCAGGAAATATCTTGGAAAGTAAAAGCTACGTGCGTGATGCTGACCACATGAGTCACCGAGTGCCGATTGGTCTTTGCAAATTCCAATTGCACGTTCATCATCATCATCATCATTATCATCTTCTACGCCTGCAGTCAAGCGTCGTCGGGAGGAATAATTTGCGCTTCAGCCCCCGATGAGCGGCACTGAGCGGATGTATATGTTGTGGGGGGGGGGGGGTGTCGGGGGAATCTGAGCACCTGGGAAACTGTCCGGAGTGCAACGATGATACCACAACAGATAACAGATACATTGACATCTGTGCCTGGTCTGTTGCACCGCTGAAGATGTGTCCATGTGCAAAATGTCCAGTTGAAGCGCTATAGAAACCAGACAAACTGATTTCTCATTGTGAGAATCATATGTCCACGTGCAATATATCCATTAAAGTCTCAGTCTGTAGCAGTAGCCTTCACACTTTTATCATTGCCATAGACATCGGATCCTAGGAATGTATCACATGTAATTCACAATGATCAACACGATGCAACGCCAGTTGACACAGGTGTTATCAAGAAGTGTATGAGATTAGTAAGACACAGGATTAAACCAGGCATCTGTAAAGGGCAACGTGGACGTGTAAGTGAGAAAGGTACATCACTATTATGCATGATGGATAGGACATTAATATGAATCGGTACAGCTATTTCGGAACAGTCAATACATTTGATTGGAGATTCCTTGAAGACATTAGAATAAGAATCGTTATGGCAAAGGGTCCGTTTTGCAAGATGGAAAACATACTGGCCAATAAAAAGATGTCAACGAGAAAAAAAGGTGTTGAAGTGATACATAGAACCTGTACTTTTGTATGGATGTGATACGTGGACAATGATCAGACAAGCTGAAAATATCTAATGTTGGCGGTCCAGACAAGAACACAGAGCTGATCCACGACTCTGGTGATTGTGAGATGGCGAAACATGACCACCCACGTTCATCGACATGTCACACGATGATGAAGAGATCGCTTTAACATTGATAGCAAAGTTTACAATAGCCAAAATAATAATAATAATAATAATAATAATAATAATAATAATAATAATAATAATAATAATAAAAGAACATATGATGATAGTATCTATAAGAACGTTTTGACAACCGTTTAGTAATATTTCAATACCTAAGGAAAGATGTCAGACAAAGTTGCCAACCGTTATCTGATTTGTTTTTCCTTATCACGGGGCGCATAATGTGATCCTGGGCTGCATGCTGGGAATTCCAGTTGACACACATAATGTAACACAACTCTCATTAGATTAAAGGCATCGTTTTGGTAGTAAAAATAAAAACAGGGATACAGAAAGATAATTGATACAATCGTGATGCAAGGTGCAAACATGAATTGTTAGCTCAATTAGAAAACAAAAATAGAAATAGTGGTAATATTACGTAAGCTTGAAGGCAGGCACGAGAAAATGACGAAGATATACAATAGATTCTTGACAACGTGTTACAACCAAAAGTTCCTGCATGGTATATACAACCAATTTTAACTTATGCATTGAGTTTTTCTCAATAAATTACATAACAAATCTCCTACAGCGAGATTTTTCTTGACATTACAAAAGAAAACTCCCCCACGGTACACACAACCAATGTTGACCTGTATAGATGATTTCTGGACAATTAGTAAACAAGCAAGAAAATTGCACCAAGCGGCATAAATGTGATTTTACAGAAAGACTTTGAACATAATAGTAATAGCCAAAGTGATTGATCTACGTGGCTGGACAGAAAAAGCCAAGATGGATATGTCAACCGGTTTTGTTATCTTGAGACTATATAAGTTGGACCATTTTATAAGAACTTGTAAGAAAAATGCAAAAAGAGGCATATTAATGCGGTGAGAAAATTTTTCGGGCAATCTTTCATCATAGAATATCTCAAGGCAGTGAGGAAATGTTCCGGGTGGTCTTTTATCATAGAATATATCATGGCAGTGAGGAAATGTTCCGGGTGGTCTCTTATCCTAGAGTATATCATGGCAGTGAGAAAATGTTTCGGGTGGTCTTTTATCATAGAATATCGTATGTATAAGCTTCTACAACAACAGTGAATGCATAGTGAGAGCAACTGGAGGACACTCAGAACCCTTCACCATAAGATACGGAGTACGACAAAGTTGTGTCCTGAGCCCTCTCTTGTTCATAACATATATAGACAACATATATAAAGAAACCAGCCAAGCAGAGACAGCAAGAACACCGCATGACGAGAACACAGAAGAAGAACCATCTGCAAATCTAACCATTAGAGAACTCCTGTTTGCGGACGACCAAGCACTAATAGCAAAATCAGAAGCTGAATTACAAGACCACATGAATAGTCTAAACGAAATGTGTAAGGAACATAACATGAAAATTAGCGCAAGTAAAGCGGAGGCATTGACTATAACTAAAGAAGAAAAAGCAACAACTATTCACCTAAACGAACATCCCTTAAAACAAGTAAAGAGTTTCAAGTACCTATGAAGTATAATATCATCAAATGGTAAATCAGAAGATGAGATCGAAAATAGATGCAATAAGGCAAACCAACTCATGGGACAAATAGCACCAATACTAAAGAACAAACATGTATCAATAACTACTAAGAAAGCACTTCACAACACAATCTTCCTACCAACTCTATGTTACCAATGCCAAACCTGGACAATGACAGAAAAAGAGAAAAGAAAAATCACAACAACAGAAATGAGATTCCTGAGAAGAATACTCAATGTATCAAAAAGAGATAAGATCTGAAATGAAGAAGTCAGGACTAAAGTAGGGGTTATAGCTGCACTAGATTTTATTAGAAGGCAGCAAGTCAAATGGTTTGGCTATGCAAGTAGGTTACCAACTAACAGTATACCAGAACAAGCAATGATGTACAGACCAGTGGAAAGCAGATGAAGAGGCCGACCAAGTAAACGATGGACGCAGGGAATAACAGAGTCCATGGGAATATCGATACATGAAGCCCATAAGCGGGCACTCTCCTGCTGTTTATACTTTACCTCGACACCGCAAGGTACAAAAGGAACATGATGAGATGAGATGAGATGAGATCTCATGGATATATGGTTCTATAGAATGGGACGGTCGGCGTGTGATTTCGTGATGCCTCCATATTATGGACGAGTAAATGTGTTGTCTCATGCTTCATTCAGTTCTCGCTAGATGTTCGTTTGCCTTTCTGATTTTCGGTTGACAATATAAGTCAACGTCAAGTTAACATTTAGAAAGATATATACGTACACAATAAAACATCTCCTACCCTAACTGCGTTCATAAATAAATAATTACAACCAAACTTTTTCTGGGAAACATGTTGACTTCTCTGTCAAATCAGAAAAGAGCGCATAGATATATCTAAATATTTTATAAAGATTGTATAATTTCATGATTTGTAAAATATCAAACTGACAAGCCAACCATATTTCATGTCATACTATTTGATAATATAAAATATGTGGTATTTATCCCGGTCAGTCGTTCGTAAAGCTGGCTGACGTAACAAATCATTTAAAAAGTGCATACGCGCATTTTAATACCAGTGTTATAAAAAGGTCACAAAGAAATCAAACACACCAAGGCCCGTAGCAGGAAACTTGGGTGGGTATGTGTTTGTCCATCAAGAATGATGATGACCGTTCATTTCATCCAGTGGGGTTGAAAGTATGGAGCCGTGAGTTCTAAGATGGCTGATAAGGCCTATTTTGGCTCGAAATGTTCTTTGATAATGTGGACAAAGAATGCATGACGTTCCAGGAGGAGGATCTCCAGCAGTAGTTTTTCTTTCCAACCGTTTTTTCACAGCTCTTGCAGTCCTGTTTGCTTCACAAGTGGGTGTACCCTTGCGTAACGATATACGCCACGAATTTCGGTCTTTGACAGCAGTCTCCCAAGTGTCGTGATGAATTCCAAAAGCTTTTAGTGATATATTCAGTGTCTTTAAAGCGTTTCCTCTGGCCGCATTGGGAGCGTTTACCACAACGCAGTTCGTCGTAAAACAAAATATCGTTTAGGGAGTCTGTGATCTGGCATGCGAGTCAAGTGACCAGCCCAGCGAATCTAATTCTTCATTAGTAGCGTGTGGATACTGGGCAAGGACGCTCTTTCTAGGACTTCAGTGTCTGGAACCTTGTCTTGCCATTTAATCTTCAATAGTTTCCCAAGGCAGACTGTGTGGAAGTGGTTTAGTTTCCTAGCATGTCGCTGATAAACAGTCCAGGTTTCACAAGCATATAGCAGTGTGGATAATACAACTGCTTTGTAGACTTTCAGCTTTGTTTGCAGACTTATTCCATTTCTGTCCCACACATTCTTGTACAGTCTGCCAACGGCCGCGCTGGCCTTGGAGATTCTTGCATTCACTTCGTCATCAATTGTGGCAGCTTGTGCTGCCAAGATAGGTGAATTTGTCCACACCACTTAGTCTATGACCATTCACTTTGATATTAGGCACGGTGTGATTAATTCCCTGGAGCTGGCTGGTACATAACTACAGTCTTCTCCAAGTTGATATTGAGCCAAAAGTTGGCACAGGCATATGAGAAAGTTGAAACATTGTGTTGCATGTCTGCCTCTGAGTTGGCGTATAGAGCGCAATCATCAGCAAACAGGAGTTCTTTGACGGTGTTGCTGGTAGTTTTGGTTTTAGCTTTCAGCCTTCTGAGATTGAACAACTTTCCATCCATGCGATAGATGATGTCTATTCCAATGTAATTGTTTTGGAAGGCATTCGTCGGCATAGCTGAAAACATGAGGCTGAACAGTGTTGGTGCCAGGACACAGCCTTCCTTCACTTCATTGGTGACAGGAAAGGGCTCAGACAGCTCACTATTTTCCTGTACTCTTGGCTGCTTACCATCAAGAAATAACCACACCATATGGACAAACCTTTGTGGACAGCCATATTTCGCCATAATCTTCCACAGTCCTTCTCTGCTGACTGTATCAAAAGCCTTGATAAGATCCTTGAAAGTGGAAAACATTTGGGAGTTCTGTTCCTGACATTTCTCTTGCAACTGCCTTGCAGCGAAAATCATGTCAGCAGTTCCTAGTTCTTTTCTGAAGCCACACTGATACTCAGGAATAAGACCTTGGTCGAGATGGGCTGTGAGGCGGTTGAGAAGAATTTGGGCGAGTATCTTCCCTGCAATTGAGAACAAGGATATGCCTCGGTTGTTGTTACATGATTGGCCGTTTCCTTTACGTTTGTAAAGGTGGACTATTGACGCGTCCTTGACATCTTCTGGCATGGTCTCGTTCAGCCATATGTTTATAAAGACTTGGTGAAGCTGCTCTATTAGAACCGGCCCACCTGCTTTGTATATCTCTGCCGGGATGGAGTCAGGACAAGGCGCCTTGCCGCTGGAAAGTTGCTGGGTGGGGTTGTTTACTACCACTATGGTTGGCAAGTCAGCAAGAGTATCATTAGTGGAGACTTGAGGAAGGCAGTTGATGTCTTCATCATCGATGGATGAGGTTGTATTTAAGATTTTGCTAAAATGCTCTGTCCAGCGTTATAGGATTTCTTTCTTATTGGTAACCAATGTTCCCCCATCTGCACTTAGGAGGGGACCAATGCCTCGTGATGTAGGACAATAGACCGCCCTCAGTGAGTCGTAGATTTTCCTATCATGCCTGTGTAGTATGCATCTTGCAAGCCGCCACATCGCTGTTTGAATTTCCCCGCACTACCCTCCGGTGAGCAACAGCGCCAACAACCACCACCATTAGAATTAAATTCAAATTTAAAAATGAAGGAAGTAGCGCCTATAGTTTAAGAAGAAAGATAAACTTTACATCATCTTAATTTGAAAAAGAACTTATGGGAATGCCCCGAATGATGTAATGTCTATTCCTAAATCAATCAATCAATCAATCAATCAATCAATTTGAAACAGAGTGCTGATTCGAAAAGGGAACGACAATAATTTAAATAAGCCGAAAAGAAGCTCAGCCATTGGTCACGACCTGGAATGACGTAAGAGCCCATTCGAGGAATGCAGGGGGGAAAAACAACAACGGAGAGTCTTTAAAGTCGGAGTGAAAACCGCCAGAAATGCCTTGTGTGTAAAACGAAACAAAAAACACCTTCAGCAATCGCTCAGCAGGAGAAGGTCCACTGGAACTGACGGCGTGGTGTCCTCTACTCAACAACCCATCTGAAGTTTGGCTAACTCCAGTAGAGGAAGAGAGAGAAGTGCAGTCAGCGAACTAGGACAGCAAAACCTTAGTCTGGAGCCTGAAACCTGACGACGCTATGCTTGAAGAAGACATTCAACTATGTGACAAAACCAACCAGATCCAGTGTCTTTACTCTGCAGGAGATGCCATCGGTCGGAAATAGACGAGTCGTCTCCCGTCAGACCTAAAAATAGCTAGGGAAAACCCTGGCTAACATAGTCCCTGACGAGGAAATTCTATATTATTCTCGAAATGAGAGGCAGAGGTGTGTACGTGATGTTTGCAGTTACGTATGACATACAGTCCCATCGGGTTGCTCGAATTCTGGACTTCTCCGTGACCCATGAAATTCTCTGGGGTCGACAAGAATTTGAAACTGTGCAATCAGCTCTGAGCAGTCAGTCGTCAGCCAACTGTCAACAGACACGGCCGCAATGAATTGACTGTTGTGAAATGATGTCTTTTCAACCGCTTGCCAGGGCGTGACACTGAAGCAGTCCAGTAGTGTGGTGATTCGTAATCTAAGGTAATATCTTAATACATTATTGCTTAGCAGTTGTCCTTACATATCGCACCGGCTGCAGAAATGTTGTAAGCGAGACGTGAATATTTTTCTGCCCGCCTGTCGGCATATGTAATTAGCTGTATCGATCGGTGAGTGAAATATTTAGGTCAGAAGCCGATTGTAACAACATGTGTTTGTGCTCGTTAACAAATCAGGTGTGTGGTGTTAGTAACACCTTCTCAGCTGTGTAAAACTGACGTTGTTGTAGGAGATATAATTAACGTTGTTATATCTTATATATAAAAGGCGATCTCCGTCGGTCTGTATGTCCGTATGTCCTTTATGCGCTCGCGAACGGCCCATCCGATTGAGATGAAATTTTCTACAAGTCTTCCTTTCATTCCAGCGCAGCCCACTGTGATATTTTTTTAGTGTGAAATCGGCTGCTTACCCAATATTATTTCATTTTTCATTTTTCATTGTAATTTCTATACAGCGAGGGGACTTAACTCTGTAAAAGTTATTTCAAGGGGCATAACTTTTCTGTATAACTTATAGTCATATTGTTGCATCGTTTTCAAAGATTTATAAACTCTGTGTCAATAGTTATATACCGGCATATGAGTTATAATAAATAATGATACAATCTTTAAGGCATTTTCAAAGTTTTCATAAAAATAATGCACAATGCATAACATTGTAACTCATCTTTTTATGCTTAAGAAGTTACTGTAGTCATGCAGTCATGTAGTCTTCCTCATCCAGCTCCTACTCCTCCTTTTCCTTCTTCTGCTGATGCTGCTGCCGCCGCTCCATTTACCCAAGTTAATTGTTGGGGAAGATGTAAAGACCTTTCAAGTGCTCTTTCTAATGCTTTTTGTAAGTTGGTCTTCGTTTATCTAAGGTTGTTCTAACTGCAACCAATAAATGATTAGACAGACAGGCAGACAGACAGACAGACAGAGAGGGAGGGACAGACAGACAGACAGACAGACAGACAGACAGACAGACAGTCCGGAACGGGAACTTATATGAATTAAATGAGATGCTCGCCATCAGGGGCTGGGCGAAGCCGGGCCGGATCAGACAGACAGACAGACAGACAGACATATAGACAGACAGACAGACAGATAGATAGTCGGGAACGGGAACGGGAGCTTATATGACTACTTATATGAATTAAATGAGATGCTCCACACCAGGAGTTGGGCGATGCCGGGCCGGGTCAGACAGACAGACAGACAGAAAGACAGACAGACAGACAGACAGACAGACAGACAGACAGACAGTCGGTAACGGGAACGAGAACTTATATGACTACTTATATGAATTAAATGAGATGCTCCCCACCAGGGACTGGGCGAAGCCGGGCCGGGTCAGCTAGTATTAAGTATATTCACCAGGCTTGTTAGTGTAGAATTTACTATGAATTTATCACTGCTACTTGTGAGTGTTTTGGGTAATCTAACAGCGATGTTTAGCAAGTGTGTTAACTGCGTTGTTCATTGAGTGCCTAGATAGGGCTGTGAGGAATTCTTGACACTAGTTAGGGTGTAATATTAACTGCATTTCTAGTAATGAGTTATCAGCTTGAGCAAGCAAGTGATGTGTTCTGTGCTTAGTTACGTAGTGATGTAATTTATGCATTAGCTACAAGTGTTTTATTAATTCCTGGAACCACGGTGTTGTTATTTCCATTAGGATGTGGAGGTAAGTATTTGCTAAGTGAGTACGCCAGTGCTATTACACCTCTATGTAGGAATGTCTGGTAGTTACTTGATAGAGGTAGTTAGGAATTACCTGTGGATTAATGATGTCACTACTGGTTTATTTTGCCTGCCCGACTGAGTGTATGTGCATGCCCGATCGTGCTTATTTACCTGCCCGACCGACAGTTTATTTTGCCAGCCCGACCGAGGTGATTTTGCCTGCCCGAACGTGGTGATTTTGCATACCCGACCGAAAAGCGATGCGACGCGCTGTAACCGAGGCCGTTGCGTTTGTACCGATCCGACCTACGGGCAGAACGTTGATGTATGACTCTACTGTTCTTCTCTTCGGTAAACCTGACCCTGTTAGTGGGGGAACCACATCCACTAGGAAGAGGGAGTTACAACTGAGCCATTTAGCGGGAGGACTGAAGATTTATGGGATGAGGGGCTGGATGCCACTCTAAACAGGACGACGTGGTCTAAATCGCCACGGAACCAAGGTGCTCTTTTCCACAGCTGGCTGCGGGAAAGATTACTCGGTGGATTGCCACCAAACCTGTGATAGACCTGCACAGACTTGACCGTCAGGAGACGAGGTCAACTAATAAAGGTCAAACCTGTTCTGGGACAGAGATCCCAGACGAAAAGCATTGGCTTAGTTTATCAGTTTGTTAATAAGTTATTAACAAGTCATGATTTAGTAATTTGTTAATGCAGATATGTTAATGAATTATGATTTATGTAATTTATTGATGTTGTATAGTCATTAATGAATTATGTTTAATTAATTGATCAATGGGTTAAGTGATTAATTAATTGTTGAGTTAAATGGATGAGGAGGATATGTCCGGCTAGACACCTCCCAGATAATGAAACCTCTACTCTGAAAGATAAGTAGGTGTATTCTGTGGTTATTGTTGGGGGAGAAACGGAGGATTGGAATAACACCAGGTAGTAGGATGCTATGACAGAGTCAAACCGACTACTCTGGTGCTATCGGGCCAGATGTTGCCCAGAAGAGTTACTTGCCTATCTAGATACTTCCTAATGCACTCTCATGCATGTACCTCTTTGTTAAGAGAGATGATCTATTATGTTGATGATCTATTATATCATGTTATGATATATTGTTCTGATGCATGTGATGTGGTTGATGTGCATGTTAGTCCTAGTAGTAGCCAAGTACTCTCACCGACCTCCTTGTTTCAGGATCTGTTTATATGATGGAGATTCAAGAGTTAGACCATAAACTCAATTGGACCAGTTCATTCCTGTGCCAGTCAAGATGATGTTTTGAGGCAATACTGGGAGCGGTCAAACGAATCTGCCAGAGTCAACACATGAAAGAAACCTGAGTTTTAGAATGTCACGGTGAGTCTAAGCTAAGACAGCCGCGACGAGTCCGACGAAGATTAGGTCAACAGATCCAGGTTGGGTCTACAACTGATGCGTCTCCTGATTCATGCCAGTAAGGTACTGGTGAATTTCTATAAAGACTCGAAGGTAACTCTTTAGTGATATGTGTACTATCAAGGAAAATAGTTCAAGTTGAGTTGAAGGACTTGAACTCTGTTGAATAGTCACTACTATGGCCAGTTTAATTATGTTTCAGGCCCGGCTGGGTCTTAGTGAGGTCCAATGTATAATGATTCATCTAACTCCGGTGTGGATCTACATTTGTGATTCTTTATGAAACCTGAACTTGGTCAGTGACCCATAAAAGTAGTCTATTTTCGTGAACACCGGAGGGACAGACTTGTTTGGGTAGGGAGCTACCCCATTCCTAGGTGTGTTGAAGGTTTGTGACATTGCTAATCTGTGAAGTCATTAGGTCCCTACAGAATTGTGTAGAATGGTGACATTGTGAATATGTTGAATTCTTACATTGACATGTTGGATTGTTAACCAGTGACAGTGTTAGTAAATAGAGTCAACGCTCCAGTTGTATGTTGCAGAATAGTTCATCCCATTAACTTGAGACGCCAAAGAGCAACCATGCTCTTATATTCTATTGTATTGTTCAGCAGTACTTATCATCATATGGGGACATCTAGAACTCTGGGGTCGGCCCATAAGTCATCAGTAGAGTGGAACTTGTTGTGATTTATTCTGTCATCGAAGGATGACCATCGAACATTGTTGAAATGCCAGTCAGGTACCAGACATACGCCTGACCAGTCCGAGATCTTGCACAGTGGAAGAGAAGAACTCTAGAAGGGTCAACGATTTGGAGTTCCTTTGCACTGGAGGTTCCTCGGGTGAGTCGTTAGCCACGACTGGACGACGGCACTAACTGAAGTCACTTGCTCTATGATGATGACTGATCATCTGTAGATCTTCTCCGGCGGTGTACATAGTGTCTTCTATCCAGGCTTTTTAGCCATCCCTCTCTGAGTTCAGTTGACGTATTAAGAAATTAAATTTTGCTTTGTTGTCCATGGCTTTGAGTACTTGTATGACTGTTGTCTTGTCCGAGCCCCCTGTGGGTAGGAATCCATAAGTGGGGAAGGGAAGGTCAGCTGTCCCGGCTTGTGCGGGGCCCTGCAGATGTAAAGTCCTATTGGGGTGGTCGGAGCAAAGGCTGTGGATATTAACTATAAGTAACATACCTGTCCAAGCCCCGGGGGTCTTGTTACAGTAAGCACGCTGTAATATTAAGTTAGTTATGCTCCTTTCCCAGAAAATGGTAAGTTGGTGTGTTGTAAAAATGTGGTTAGTCCTTAAGAACATATTTCGGGAGAGACTAAGCACTATATTCAGATGTCGTAGTCCATAGATGATATGTGCACTAGGTTAACCCACAGTGAGGTTTTTTTTCTAGTTATGCAGCTTCTATGTAAGCATAAGCATTATGCCTAGATTGTGCATTTTACTCCTTAAGCAGTTAAGTCAGTGGTGATTTAGGAGCTAGTTATTGACTTAGGATTTAGGCGATTAGAAGCCATAGTTCAGTAGTAAGGAACTATCTTAAATGAGCATTCACTAAGTAGGAGGAATACGTGTAATTCGCCCTAGAAACATTACATGGGCACATTAAATGTTAAATAGTTCCCTGTGTGTTATCATACATTCTTGTGTGTTCTATGGAAGCATTCATGTGGTGATTAAATTGTGACTTCATCGATGTTAAATGTTTGAATTTATATTTTAGCTTATTGATTGTGAGTCACCTAATTATGCCTGTTCATCATTCATGCAAGTAGGGTTATAATTTATGTTGAATGATTGTGGATTGGGTGAGGAGAAGTGGCATACCAAGGATGAGCATGATCAATCAATCAATCACCTGATAGTATGTAATTTGATGCATACTGTCTATTTTATCAGAGGAGAAAATGACAGTGGTACCCATGCACTAATTAATAATTTAGGTGCCTCTACGCATGA
Organism: Cepaea nemoralis; assembly: GCA_014155875.1. Classification (NCBI taxonomy): domain Eukaryota; kingdom Metazoa; phylum Mollusca; class Gastropoda; order Stylommatophora; family Helicidae; genus Cepaea; species Cepaea nemoralis. The sequence goes on along the minus strand of JACEFZ010019943.1, from coordinate 63,612 downwards.
CGCCACTCTGTATTCCATATCACTCATGTTACAGTTATATGGTTTTGTTTCATGAATCAAGTTTGATGTATGATGATGATGAATATTATGGCCAAGTAAGGTAAAGACATATACCTACTTGTTGAAGAGGAGGGAGGATGCTCCTCCTCAAAGCATTTGTTTGGAGTAACCCACCAGAATGTCATACAGGAGATGATGCCATAATGTACTTATATTGTTTATAAGTAAATACTCATTGCATTTAGCGAAGGAATTAAGACCCTTAACGTGTGAGGCCTTGTCTTTTATATGGAAGGATAACTAGGGAGAATAATTATGTACAAAGGAGCACGGTGAACATGGTTATCGAATTCCGAATCGATCAAGGTATTACTCAACCTGGAGACCATGGGTGACAGGCATGGGCGAAGATGACACTGCTTATCTAGTAGTCTGAACCTTGAGCGCCCTGTAGTGGAGGATTGGATGGAGAGGAACCAGATATGGGGTTGATAACTGTTGGGGGACCCTAAGACCCTCTTCTCCCATTGTTTAATTTTCCCTAAGGTCAAAATTCCCTTTGTTTATTTTCCTTTTTTTTTTTGGGGGGGGGGGGGGGGTTAATTTCTCCCATTTCTAATGATCATATAGATATAGATGTATTGATGATATCAGTAGATATATGTTTTGATATTGGAATTTCAGGTAGTGGTTAGATCCATCCATATCCAGATATGACTCTTGGTGGGGACACCTGGCTGGAGAGATGAAGAAGACTATTCTGAAAGAAAGTGCCAGCTAGAGTTTCATCTAAATACTTAGGACAGGTGAACCGGTATTACCATAGATAAAACAAGGACCTTTACTTGGACCTGTGAGTTGAGTGACTCATCGACTATAATCCTACCTGTACCAGATCAACACTCACTCTGAGAACTCAATGTATTTATTTTCTACTGAAACTATTTTTTTAACAAATGGGTTCCACAGACCCTGATGTAGATAGACTTGAGTTTACGACAAGTCCTTATACTTAATGTAACTCAACTGAGATAAATATCATTGAACCCACTGGGGAATTGAGGTTTATGTTGGTATTTTTTTAAAGTGAATGTTTGGGGCATTAATGTTTTTATATCTCATGCCTTTGGAATAGATTATTAATTTTGTTAACAGAATGACCAATACCCCAGTTTGTTGTGTTCATTAAACATAAAAGAGATTTCATTTCCACTCTTGCGTATTACAAGAATTCATTGAGTGATTACGTTGTTGTTGTTGTTGTTGTTAATTAATATACCCAAGATATTAATTATTTTGAGAGCAGAGGGGCAAGGAAACTCCACAAGAATATTACTACTGTTCGCGGAGATCTTTTCCTTCTTCACCTTGGGGACTTCATTGGCTCTCCTGGATTCTTCTTTTTCTTCTTTGCGTTCATCCGGAGTGTTGTTTTTTTTTTTCCAGATGTGATTCCGGTGTGTTGTTATGCGCCCTTGGGCCGAAACTCTTGGGCCAACTCATTTGACTTTCGCGTGCGTTTTTGACCAGGTTAGCATTCCTAGGAAACTCTATAACTTTTGTGGTACTGTCCACATCCCAGCTAGTCAAGTTGGTTGGTTGGATAGTTAGTTAGTTAGGTTAGTTAGTTAGTTAGTTAGATAGTTAGTTAGTTAGTTAGTTAGTTAGTTAGTTAGTTAGTTAGTTAGCTAGTTAGTTAGTTAGTTAGTTAGTTAGTTAGTTAGTTAGTTAGTTAGTTAGTTAGTTAGTTAGTTAGTTAGTTAGTTAGTTAGTTAGTTAGTTCGTTCGTTCGTTCGGTCGGTCGGTCGGTCGGTCGGGCGTTGGTTGGTTGGTTGGTTGGTTGGTTGGTTGGTTGATTGATTAGTCGAGGTTCCAACTTCACGGCAACTGGACGTCCCCATTATGCTCCGTTCCTGTGCCAGTGAATATCACACAAAATGCTCCCCACTGTCCAGTGTGAAAAGTGGAATAGGCAGGAGTCTCGGCAATCCAACAGCCCGCACAGGTACACTGTGCATAATGCCGCTGCCAGTATGCTGCCTTATCGCTATTCCACTAGTTAAGATGAAGGAATCAACGGTAAGTCAATTTCACGGCTCATATGATCAACAGTAAATAATTATAAATAAACTGGAGCCGGATTCTCTTACTGAAGATCGGAAATCATCAGCTGCTTTATTCTCACAGCTGACAAGTCACAGTCACAATGTCGATATCTTCTCTAAAGGGCCTGTTGTGCCAGGCCGGCAATAGAATTAATTAAACAATATCTAACATGTTAACGTACCAACCCTCATTCCTGTTCAGCCCTGAATCACCTTCATTCTTCCCTTCTTCTGTCCTTCATTTGTGACGCTGTCTGATCAATCTGTCTAGGTTTAGCGGGTTTTCAGTCGACGGCGATATTCTGTAACATCATCGTTGCTTCGTCCTTTTTCCTGTCCGTGTCATCCATCCACTGATCTTCTCTCAAGCCACAGTTAGCCACCACTTCATCCTTGGAAATAATCGAAATAATCTTTCGAATGTTAAAACACAGCCTGTCCTTGCAAACTCCAGCGAAAACTCCCTTGTTGTCTACTGACGTCAGAGTGGCGATTCTCTGTTGACTACTTGTATCCTAGATTCTGTAAGTTTTTGGGTTTCAGGATTTTCTACATATTTTTAGTGACGTCAATTGCGGGTACCTGCCTTATGGCATTATGCCCCCCCCCCCCCCTCACCTTTAAAATGATCTTATCATTTTCCCAGATTGTAATCAATAAATCTGCTAATAACAGTGCAGACGAAATAAGTTATAAGCTATGCTAAGTACGACTGTATGGCCCCCTATGTATCCTACACAAAATTAAAAAAAAAATTATTATACGACGGGCACGCTCTCCAGTCTACAATCCCGTGGTACCGGGAAGGTTAACCCGGTCAACAAATGCCCGCAGAAGTCGGATGTGTCGGCCTAACGGCGCAAGAACGCAGCTCTGCTGTAAACAGGCACAACGCAGTAGACGTCGTGTAGTCAACCTATGGGTGGGCTGTACTAACTAACTATAATAAATTAGTCCCTCATTTGCCTTTTCCAGCAAGCGTCCTACCTCTAGCTAAATAACTGGAATAAGAGGACGTGTTTGATTCAGAGGTACCAAGCTGTCAGTCCTAGTGCTTGCTTTATAACTCTCGCTGTAAATCTATCTCTTGCTATGATCGTTTCCGTATATGTGAGGTCCTTGCCTGAATGTGGCCGTAGTGGTACTCTGTCCTAGTTGTAGTCCAATAGTGCATCCGTTGACTCTCAACAATTTCCTGGCAAATTCATGGCAAAATTAACATGTGGCATACTCTTCGCCCTGTGAGCTAACAGCGATCATAATATTAATTTATCTATAATATCTTCAATCAATAACTTCTAATACTAACAAAATTAATTTAATTATGTGAACAATATTGAGTGAAAAAAAATGATCTAACTTAATCCAACTCACATTCCGTAATAAACATATAAGAGTTCATAGTGTCTCAATTTCATTATGCTACTAATTAATTATTACAATATACACTAATAAGTGTTTATATTATTTTTGATAACCACGCTAAGTAGTTAACATAACTAACATAGTCCGTCTTAAAATCACATCATTGTGATCCACATGTGAATATATCTATCATCACACTATCTAAATTATTAAAGTTCAAACTTAGAATGTCATTCCTTTGTCTTCCAATAGAATTCTTCCGTTCTGATACGTTCAACATCAAGAGCGGATAGTAAGGAATAGCACACATCGTCTCGATGCAATGGATATGACGACTGGCTTTATAATGTCTCTGTCAATAAATGAAAATTGACAACATATGTATATACCCGAATAATACTATACAAAATAATTTGTTGTTTGCTATGTAAATTGTTATCGAATCAGGTGCATCTATAATATAGTCAGTCGGCCTAAATAATATATAACTAATGTAGACAAACATTCAGAAAATTGAACTGAGTAGAAAGATCTAAAGACGACTAAGAAGATCTGCCAATTTATTTTCCTTTCTCGGAATATGACAGATATCGAACTCATAATCTTGTAAGAGAAGTGACCATCTACGTATTATGGAATTCTTAGGATGACCAGATTTAAAGATTTGTAATGGTTTATTATCAGACAAAACCAGAAATTTCCTTCCAAGGAGATATCTTGAGAATTTCTCAATACTTTCAATTAAAGCTAAAGCTTCAAGTTCGGTGATAGCATAATTTGTCTCCGTATCAGACAGCTTCTTACTGAAATAGAGAATAGGGTGTAATTTGCCGTCATGTATCTGAAGTAACACTGCTGAAATTGCATGAAAACTCGCATTTGTTTGTGATATGAAATCTTTCGAAATATCAGGCAGTTTCAGAATAGGATATGTACTAAACATAGTTTTGATCTGCTGCAACAGTTTGTCATGATCGTCTGTCCAGACTATTTTCGTAGGCTGACCTTTCTTTAGAAGTTCAGAAAATGTTGCTGTCATATCAGCAAAATTAGGAATAAATTTCTGATAGTAGTTAATCAGACCTAATAGACTTCTAAGTTCTTTTTTAGTGGTAGGAGGTTTGATGTTAAGAATTTTGGTAACCACCTGTGGATCAGTTTTTTGAAATACATCAGAAATTCTATGACCAAGAAATTGTATTTCAGTGAATCCTATTTCAATCTTGCTTGGCTTAGCCTTAAGATCGTGTTGTTGTATTCTCTGAAATACTTGTTTTAGCATTTTGACATGTGTGTCTATGTCTGTAGTATGGATACAGATATCATCCATATATGTAGCAACGTTAAAAATTCTCATGGAGTAATTTTCTCATCATGCGCATAAATGTGCTCGGTGCAATTTGTACACCGAATGGAAGATATGCCCATTCATAAAGACCTAATGGAGTGCTAAAAGCTGTGATATGCATGGAATCTTCATCCATCGGGATTTGACAATATCCCTTGGTAAGATCAATCTTTGAATAGAGTTTAGAGTTTGCCATGCCTTCGATTAGTTCATCGATATTTGGCATTGGTTCTGCATCAAGTAGTGTTAATGCGTTTACTTTTCTGTAATCGACGCACAGACGCAATGAACCATCTTTCTTTTTCACAATCACTACTGGAGAACAGTAGTTAGAAATGGACTTCCTAATGATACCACTTTGATCTAGTTCAGACATTTCTGCTGTAACTTTCTCCAGATAATGTATCGGAATAGTATATGGTTTCACATTTACTGGAATAGCAGAAAGTAATGTTATTTTGTGTTTGATAGGCGATGTTTGTCCTGGCTTATCAGAAAAAAATTGAACTAAACTCTTGTATCGCTGAAATAAGTTTCTCTTTATCTTGTGTTGATAAGTTTGGATTTATTTGTATGGATTACCAACCGTTATCACTGTTAACTGTTGGAGTTGGTATTTGTTGTGTCTTCTTATTGTTCATTAATCACCCAACATGCTGCTGCTAGTCTATGTGGTATTTGCTGTGTCACATGTGATGTGTCAGTGTCACGTGCAATGTATGGTCTTTGCTTGACGAAGACTTGAGTGAGAAAACCAGTTATATGTTTCTCTAATCATGAACTCTATGTTCCTGGGCAGACAAACAGCTGCAGCCTGTGACACGGCCAGCTGAAGGGAATGACATACACACCTAATTAGTACCAGATTAGGAACTTCGGATTTTAATGTTGTATATACTCCACTGTTTACACCTGTCATAACAGATGCATTGTCAGTACCGAGTGCAACTAGTCTTTGCACCCCAAGTCCATTCTTGTTTAAACAATCTTTTAGCGCATTGCATATTGCCTGCGAGTTGCAGTCACTCACTTCAACTAAATCGTATTAAAGGCAGTTAAAGTACTTGAATATTGCGCGGTAATGTAGTAAGACTGTTTTACTCCCTCGCTTCAGTTCAAATTCGGCTTTTTAGTGTTTCCAAAATGATTTTTAAAGTAATTTTTAGCCACCTCCAAAAAAGCACCCAAAAAAAACAACCCCCCCCCCCCCCCCCTCCCCCTCCCCCCCCCCCCCCCCCCCCAAAAAAAAATAATAATTGTGAAGCACCAAATTCGCGCGGCCGTGCTAAATGCAAATTTTGGCACTAAATTACTTGAAAAAGCACTAAATTTGGTGCGAAAAGCGTCAAAATGGCAACACTAGGCCCGACGCGCTGTCTCTGTCAAGTAGGGTGCGTACATTCCAAGTTCCGACGGTTAAGGGAATATGGTCTGCTTGTTTGCTTTACCTGTTTTTACTTTAGTTGTATGCCGACCGCAGTATAGGGTACCCACCAGCTGGTTAGGTAATGATGGAGCAGACAATGTTTAGGGCACCTTTTCTAGCCTCTTCCTCACGCTATGGCTGTGAGCAGTGCTTTCCTATAGAGGGCTGCTCAGTCGTTCATGGGGCTGCCGAATCCCACTGCTGCCCCGGTCAGTAGAAGACAACCATATGGCCTGAGCCGCCTGTGTGCAGGTCTGCGACTTCGGCTGCCAGCGTAGCCACGCCTGCCGCTTCGCCGCTCGCCCATCGCCACAGGGCTTGAAGGTGATAGGTGAAGTTGGATGAAGAATGATTTGCGCGATGAATTGGATTAAAATGAGGAAGAGTTGCGCAATTCGTCGACCACACTCTCTCGCCTGAGTTCATCTGAATCCAGTGGCAAGACAAGTCAAGACCACTGGAGACGAATACAGGTGCCGTGCATGACCAGGGCGCTCTATTTGCCTTGCCCTGCTCATTACGTTACCACAACGCTTTGCAGGTAAACGCCGTCTTGGCCATTCTTCTTCTTTTCGTTCATCCGGAGTGTTTTTTCAGATGTGATTGCGGTGTGTCTGTTATGCGCCCTTGGGCCGAAACCCGTAGGCCAACACATCGACTTTAGCGTGCTTTTTTTTACCAGGTAGCATTCCTGGGAGACTCTCACTTTTGTGGTGCCATCTGCAACAATGCTGGCCAAGGTTGAACGGTCGAAGACAACGGTCATCCCTCAAAGGAAGGCAGGGACAGTCCATAGCATTTTCCGCCATCCAAGGTTGCTTCCATAGTTGCAGGGCCGACACATAACGCCCTGGATCTGGGCTCACCGAGGGAGATCGTCACGTCCTGCTCATGGCTGCTTTAAATCCTCACTTCAATATATTGGTCACTTCGTTTCCCCGGGTCATTCCCGCACAAACCAGACAGGTTTGCAGACGGCATCCACTCCGCGAGTTTTCGGACATGTGCTTGTCGTTGCGCCCATCAGAGCTTTTCCAGGCACAACAGACATTCGGAAAACTACCCAGTCAGAGCTGTTACGAACAAGAGCGGCATTCGGAAACTAGGTAGTCAGAGCTGTTCCTAGCACGAGAGACATTCGGACGAGACATTTCACTCGGACGTAATTGCGTAGTGTCAATTTTTAGTTTGCCACCCGTAGGACGACACTTCCGACTTCAGCGGGCATTTTTTAATGAGGTTAGCCTTCCTCTGGTTTCGGGGCACGTTGGTCTGTTGTGATGTCGCTAGCATCTCAGCTGGTCAAGATAGAACGATGAACGACATCGTGGTCGGCCCTCAAGGGAAGGCAGGGGCAGACCATGAGAATTCCCTCGCTATCCAAGGAGACTTCCATAATTGCAGAGCCGGCACATATTGCTCTGTGACTGGGCTCACCCGAGGAGTTGCCACGTCCTGCTCATGGCTGCTTTAGTTCCTCACTTCCATGTGTTGGGCAACACGTTTGCCTCTGATCGCTCAAGCACACACCAGGGACGGTCAGAATGCGAGCGACACCCACTCGGTAAGCTTTTGCTTTTTGACTTCGGACCACGCAATAGGTTCGCTCGCCGTGCGTTCCATTTTGCGTCATTGAGACGTTCTTCCACTTTTGTCTACACTCTATGAGTTAGATACAGTTTTCGCAGCCATTTTCTTCGGCTGGGGCACTTTTTTGACTTTTTGTACTCGCTCACGAGGTAGGCTACTTGTGCTGCCGGCTCAGCACCTTACCTTCGTGCAGCGGTGAGCGAGAAACGGCCTGGCCCTCTCATCCGGGAATCTCTCATATCCCCCAGCTGAGAGCCTTCGAACTTGTATCAGACCTGAGCATGTAGCTTGCTCAGTATCACGCCTTTAATTTTTCGTAAGGTGGATATCGGCCCGGCTCTCCGGTCCGAGGGTTTGTGGCTTAGAGGCGTTCAGCCACAGCCCTTGATAGGGAGCCTTTAGTGTTTTGACCGGACCAAGATATTCTGCCTTCGTGCGCCTGATTTAGATTTTAGACTGCTATCCTCAGTCTCACCTGCAGAGCAGCAGGTTGTGTCTCTCTTAGTCTGGTCCCTATCCCATGAGCCGTTCGATATGTAGTTTTCACCCATCGGCAAGCACATGGGGTCAATGGGACACGCAAGCTCCCCCACCACGGCAAGGTGGAGACACATCGGGGGAGGTCTTGCCCATTGAATCCTCGATGATTTCTTCCGCGCAATCTGCCGAATCCTCACTTTCACATGCTGGGCAGGCATACCCTAGTTTACCGATTGGTTTGAGGCCGAATCGGCTATCCACGCCTGGTTTAGATAGCCTGTCACAGCTGCTGCCCGGGGGTGGCCGCTGTCACATGGGTGGGTATGTAAAGTGCTAGAACCATCACATGTGTGTAGACCTGGGTGCACGGAGGAATAGCTGGTTAGACTTTCCCTCCCGTAGCGAACGATGAAAGCTGTTACTTAATCCTTGTCCTGCAGCGTTCATGTCATGTTAGCGTAACGCCTCAGTCCTTACAGCAATGCGCCCGCTGTGTTACATAAAAGTACTAAAACTCGATTGGACGAAAAAGATCACAAACAAATTTGTTCAACAAGAATTCAATACGGAAGAAGAGCGGTGTGATCGCAAGTACAACTGAGGAAAATCAAATTTTTTGTGAAGATCAGCATGTATAAGTCCGATTTATCTAATCAGTTTACGGTTTTCATTTGCATCTTGTGGGACTTGTTCATTGGTTTCTCTGTCCGTCAATGATATTCTTTCCATTGTTTTGTTTTTAATTTAGGTACCAGCAACTATTGAATAATAAATATATAATGAAGTATTCTTTCCGTACCATATGTACCTTCAAGAGACCAGTACATAAGCTAAAGAACGTGATGTTTTAGTGCGGGTACAGAATAAGGGACTAGTTACATTGACTTATCACCAGATTCATCGACAGCAAATTATGGATGCTTGTTTGATTTGATGATAGCCATTTTATTGACTATTCCTGAAGGTATGTTGGATGTATAGATATAATTCTGACTGCATAACACTAAATATATTACTTTATTATACAATCAACAAACACAACATATTCACTTACTGTCAGCTTATATATTTACCATCTAACCAACTACTCTCCTACCTAACTACCTACCTAGCTAACTACCTAACTACCTATTAACCAACATCTATGTATGTATGTATGTGTGTATGTGTCTGTCTGTCTGTCTGTCTATCTGTACGTATGTACGTATGTATGAGTGTGTGTGTGTGTGTATGTATGGATGTATGTATGTATGTATGTATGTATGTATGTATGTATGTATGTATGTATGTATGTATGTATGTATGTATGTATGTATGTATGTATGTATGTATGTATGTATGTATGTATGTACGTATGTACGTATGTACGTACGTATGTATGTATATATATATATGTATGTATGTATGTATGTATGTACGTATGTACGTACGTATGTACGTATGTACGTATGTACGTATGTACGTATCTACGTACATAGTACGTATGTTTGTATGTATGTATGTATGTATGTATGTATGTATGTATGTATGTATGTATGTATGTGTGTGTGTATGTATGTATGTATGTATGTATGTATGTATGTATGTGTGTATGTATGTGTGTATGTATGTATGTCTGTCTGTCTGTCTGTCTGTACGTCTGTATGTATGTACGTATGTATGAGTGTGTGTGTGTGTGTGTGTGTGTGCGTGCGTGCGTGCGTGTGTGTGTGTGTGTATGTATGTATGGGTGGATGTATGTATGTATGTATGTATGTATGCATGCATGCATGTATGTATGTATGTATGTATGTATGTATGTATGTATGTATGTATGTATGTACGTATGTACGTATGTATGTATGTATGTATGTATGTACGTATGTATGTACGTATGTACATATGTACGTACGTATGTATCTACGTACGTATGTATGTATGTATGTATGTATGATGTATGTATGTATGTATGTATGTATGTATGTATGTATGTATGTATGTATGTATGTATGTATGTATGTGTGTGTGTGTATGTATGTATGTATGTATGTATGTATGTATGTATGTATGTATGTATGTATGTATGTGTGTCTGTCTGTCTGTCTTTCTGTCTGTCTGTCTGGTGTGTGTGGGTGGGTGGGTGCGTGCGTGCGTGCGTGCGTGCGTGCGTATGTATGGATAGATGGATGGATGGATGGATACATGCATGCATGCATGCATGCATGCATGCATGCATGGGTGGGTGGGTGGGTGGTGGGTCTGTCTGTCTGTCTGTCTGTATGTATGTATGTATGTATGCATGCATGCATGCATGCATGCATGTATGTATGTATGTACGTATGTATGTATGTATGTATGTATGTATGTATGTATGTATGCAGGTAGGTAGGGAGGGAGGGAGGGAGGGGTGGATCGATCCATCGATCTATCTATCTATCTAGCTATCTATCTATCTATCTATCTATCTATCTATCTATCTAACTTTCTGTCTGTCTCTCTGAATTCTATCTGTCTTAGTGTCTGTCTGTCTATCTATTTGTCTATATATATATATATATATATATATATATATATATATATATATATATATATATAATATATATATATATATATATATATATATATATATATATATATATATATACATGTGAGTGTGTGTGTGTTAGTGTGTGTGTCTGCCATGTTTGAAACTCAATCGAATAAAGTAACCATATATCGAACATGTTGTTTGACCATTCAATTCATCCAGTGGGGTTGAAAGTATGGAGCCGTGAGTTCTAACATGGTTGATACGACCTATTTTGGCTCGAAATGTTCTTTGACAATGTGGGCAAAGAATGCTTGACGTTCCAGGAGGAGGATCTCCTGTAGTGGTTTTTCTGTCCAGCCTTTTCTTCACAGCTCTTTCAGTCCTGGTTGCTTCACAAGTGACTGCACCCTTATATAATGATGTACGCCACGAATTACGGTCTTTAGCAGCAAGTCTCCCGGGTGTCAAGATTTCCAAAAGCTTTAAGTGAGATTTGCAGTGTCTTTAAAGCGTTTCCTTTGGCCGCCTTGGGGGCGTTTACCACAACGCAGCTCGCCGTAAAAAATTTGTTTAGGTAGCCTGTGATCTGGTATACGAGTTAAGTGACCAGCCCAGGGAATCTGATTTTTCATTAGTAGAGTGTGGATACTGGGCATGGACGCTCTTTCTAGAACTTCATTGTCTAGGGATCTCGTCTTGCCATGTAATCTTCAATAGTTTCCCAAGGCAGACTGTGTGGAAGTGGTTTAATTTCCTAGCATGTCGCTGATAAACAGTCCAGACTTTCAGATTTGTTTGCAGGCTTATTCCATTTCTGTCCCATACATTCTTGTACAGTCTGCCAAAGGCCGCGCTGGCCTTGGAGATTCTTGCATTCAATTCGTCATCAACTGTGGCAGCTTGTGACACAGTGCTGCCAAGATAGGTGAATTTGTCCACAACACTTAGTCTATTGACCGTTCACCTTGATATTCGGCACATATTTACACAATCACACACATATCTTCAACACACATACATTTACACAGACCTTAATTATATTTGTCATTATGTTTACAGTGCCGGCTCCCTGGCCGAGGTGTTAGCAGCTTTCTCCGTTAACCCCGAATACTCTCGTGGTTGACGTGAGCGCACGAGAATTAGAAGTGGTTCGAGTCGCGCCAGTGACTTATGAGAGTATGGAGCCGGTCGCTCAGAAAGTCGTGGCGTGCTGATGAGCGTAATCTAGCCTAGGAATCAACATACAGCTGAAAGATGCTGATGTTGACCGCAATATCCTGAAACAGGATGGATAAAAAAATGTTTTCAGTGCCATCTGGAAGTACCCGCACCCCACTCCCCTCCGCCGCTTCCCCCCCCCCCCCCCCCCCGGGAAGTTTTTCGTTATTAGATTGCCTGAAAGATGACGCAGATATATTGTCACTCTTGGGATATGACAAAGACCAAACTTGGGGAAAGAAGCATTATTTGATTAAGATATTGCTTCCGGAGTTGACAAAACTAAACTCCAACAAAACTCGATGGATGGCAGCCATGGTACTTGATACTCCTTGAGTAACAAGGAGAGTATAGATGTCAAAGCGTGGGGCTTTCATTCAAATGGCAATTTACCTGATCCATACGCTAAGGGGGGTGTGGAGAATGTAAACATGCCAGCCAAAGATGTAAGTACGATTCTGGAGCTGAAAATACGCGTTGAACGTCTGTTTCAGGTAATGAATGGAGTAATAAAGACGGCAAATCACCTAGGAATTGTCTTTGTCAATGGAGCAAATCTTGCACAAGAAGAAATAAGAAACATACCATCTATTGTACAGAGGAGAAATACTGAAGAGAAGATATTTGCTGTGATTGCTGGAGTAAACTTGTGGAGGAAGTTGTACACTTGACTGACGCTATTATTTTACCAAACATGGACCTCGCTAACTTCCATCAATATGTACTGATGGCAGTTTGTTACAGGTGTTCTTCATTCTGGTTTCAATTTGAGCATGGAAACAGTTTTCTATCGTGCTATTACCTGGCCAGTCTTTCCCTCCCGTAGCGAATGACGAGCCCAGGTATCGAACCCTCGTGCGATCACGCTCATGCTATTGTCCCCGCAAGTTCCTAATCGTTCCGCCAGGGCGCCCACTCTGAACGAGAAGTCAACATTTAAGTCCAACTGGCCTGCGTTAGGAGCGAACCCACTATGCTGACGCTAATGAAGACACTTTCTTTTAGGGGTGTCTGATTCGTTATGCGTCAAAGTAAACTTGTTCCTGCAGCGACGCGCAGCAAGTAGCCTCAAAGGGTTCCCCAATTGATATGTATGTGTAATACGTGCACAACACTGGAACTGACCAATCGTTCTCTTGTTTAAATGTTCGTTAATTTACTGGACACAGTATAACGGTCCAATGTGTTTGCGTTATTTGACCTATACTGATTTAATATAAAATTGTGAGGATTGTGGTGCTAGTTCAATGTTAAAGTACGAATTCTGTCCATATTCCATAGTTGTGGATTCATGAGGATAATATACCTGGCTAATGTTGACACATTTTTCGGAGGCGTCTAGTTGTTCATGCGTCGAAGTACACTTGTTCCTGCAGCGAGGCGCCATTTGGAGGTGCTAGGTTCTAATCTCTGTCGGTAACTATGCCTATCATTTCTTATGTTGTCGAGTGTGTTCTCTAGTCTCTACTTCTTTCGCTCTTTGACCACCAAACAATACATGTGTGTTTATGTATGCACTGCCGTTCGGAGAGAAAAGTTTAATGTAGAGGGCACATGTACGGGAGCTAAATATGTAACATTTTGAGCTATTGAGTATTTTAACAGTTATCTCCACTTGTCCCATGCAGAAGCATCAACAACACACAATATCCCAGTTATTCTAAGAATGCCTTTCACAAACGATTGCAATTTTATTTCCTTCTAAAGCAGACATGCATTACTTTAAAGAACCAGCTACACGGGATACAAATAGTTAATAAAAGGAGATTCGTCCTTGGCATGTGTATTGTAATTAATTGTCATAACTCCATCTGGTCATGCACGTATTTTTCATAAGCAATCACGTTTCTTCTTGCAATGTAATACAAGTGCTTCTTCATATTTGCTTTGAAGTGGTGGAAGAAAGCATGAAACTTGTTCCATTTACGAGGGCGCATAGAAACCTATTTTAGGATTCAGTGTCACACTTAAAGTAGATTTGGACCAAACAAAAATGAATGGCGAAAAGGGGGAAGTAAGGGGTGTCTCAGTAATGACTTACAAGTTGTTAATATGGTAGCAGACATGTTGTATTATAACGTAATGACATTATTTCGGCGATATATAAGCCCATAGCAAATACGGGAAGTCGCTTAAGACGATTAATCATCCCATGGCACTTAATCAGTTAAGCAGCGACATCCATGAGTAAATACGTCAAACTTCGGTTTTACGAAGTTTCGAATCTTTGTTTTTCCGTAATTCATAAATAAACACATCCGTATTATTTGGTCCGGGAAGGTTAACTCATTCAACAAATGCCAGCAGAAGCCGGATGTGTCGGCCTAACGGCGCAAGAACGCAGCTCTGCTGTAAACAGGCACATCGCAATCACGGCCGGAAAAGGAAAAAAACTCCGGATGAACGCAGAAGAAGAAGAAGAAGAAGAAGAAGAAGAAGAAGAAGAAGAAGAAGAAGAAGAAGAAAGAAGAGAAGAAGAGAAGAAGAGGAAGAAGAAAGAGACTGACGAGAAGAAGAAGAAGAAGAAGAAGAAGAAGAAGAAGAATTTGGCGCTCAAGATAAAAGAGGAAAGACGTAGAGACTAGAGGACGCACTAGACGACATAATCATTGAAATCTATAGTTATCGATCGGGATTCCAACCTGCCACCGCCAAGACAATATCGCCTCATAGGAGGTGCAAGTATCTTCGACGCATGACAAACAAGACTATTTACTTTAGCACTACAACAAACTGTTTGGAGGAACTGTAACCATCACCACTCTGTTGCCAAGTTGTCCAGAGACACGGCACTGTACTGGTACCTTACCGTCTTGACAGGCGATAGTTTGATACATTGCACTTCCCCAAAAAGGCATAATAACTTCTCCATGGCACGAAGCCTGAGCTGAATTGTTGAGACCATGTGTTGCCCATGCAGCATGATCGCTCTCTTGACCTGCCTAGTTTAAAAGGTAACACCAACACATTTGGAACAAGACAGGCTGCAGAAGCTGCCGGAACATACACATTGAAGAAGCCCAGAGACAGAGACAGAAGCTGCCTAGAGACAGTGAAGATGATAATTCTATACTGTTGGCCTCCTGTACAGGAATGTGCCAATGTGGCACTCTTGGAAAGAGAAAGAGTTGAAACTATTATAAATCAGGGGGACGGAATACTTATCAGATGTTCATCATTATATAAAATGTAGTTCTTACTTGTATCATCTTTATCTCTATGATACATCTCCCATAATAATAGTGATGATGATGATGATGATGATGATGATGATACTACTTATCAGATGTTCATCATTATATAAAATGTAGTTCTTACTTGTATCCTCTTTATCTCTGTGATACATCTCCCATAATAATAGTGATGATGATGATGATGATGATGATGATGATGATGATGATGATGATGATGATGATGATGATGATGATGATGATGATGATGATGATGATGATGATGATGATGATGATGATGATGATTAAAACTATTAACAAACAATAAGCAACAGAGATTACATAACAACATTATCATGCAAAGTTCTCTCCACAACCATTTCGACCCCTCTTCCTGTCGTGGATTTCCTGTGCATTTAACTTATTCTGGCTTGCTCGATGGTGTCGCGGTCAGGACGTTACGCTGACAAGTGTCATGTGGGAGATCGAACAATGTTCGATGTCAGCTCGCGATGTTTGCTATGAGAGAAAAGACTGGCCATCTGTTCCTCCGTACACTCAGCCCTACACGATGTGATGGACCTAGTACTGCACATACCCACAGCAGATTCATACTACAGAGGATTTCTTTTCTGAACTTAATCTAGGAAGGTCGCTTGCTTTTGTTACAGTTTATATCAGTTCTGCTGTAGGCCATTTTGCTTTTTTGTTTTATAGCCAATAAACATAGGGCAAGCAAAAGCTGCATTTCAAAAATAAAAAGTATCTTACGCAATATCATTAAATGTAAGAGGGGGAGTGTTCAAATGCTATATAGAACCTGTTTTGTTGTTTAGGTTCGTTTAGTCGATGGATCAACATCGCGGCACACGAGTGTAACCCATAAGTGCTCCGTTTTCCTCCTAACTAAAATCTGAGTCTGGAGAAACTCAGCTCAATGCACGAACTCTGTAGCACCGGCGAGGATCCTGAAATACTTTGTGTAGAATTTTAACTCAAAATTTGGCCCGGGCAGCGCCGTTAGGCTACTCTTTTTCGATTTCCCACTGCCAAGGGATTTTTTACGTGCGCAACAGTACACACGGGCGTCCGATCTCACAACCCAGAGACCGGGGGGAAATTTTATTACTAGAAGTCCACGTGAAATAAATCCCGGTCCTCACCGGGGCTTGAACCCGGGACCTCCAGCACTCGAGGCGGACACTATACCTTGAGACCACGCAGCCCCCCCCCCCTCCCCATTCCCAGGGCAACCGGCAACAACTGAGAGAATGTACTGTTCTCTCATGTGTTTCATGTCTTACTGGAACATTTACACACACAGGCAACAACTGAGAGAATGTACTGTTCTCTCATGCTTGCCCTGTCCTACTGAAACATTTACACACACCGGCAACAACTGAGAGATTGTACTGTTCTCTCATGCTTGCCCTGTCCAACTGGAACATTTACACACACAGGCAACAACTGAGAGAATGTACTGTTCTCTCATGCTTGCCCTGTCCTACTGGAACATTTACACACACCGGCAACAACTGAGAGAATGTACTGTTCTCTAATGTTTTTCCTTTCTTACTGGAAAAGTTTCACACGCAGGCAACAACTGAGAGAATGTACTGCTCTCCCTTGTTTTTCCTTTCTTAATCGGAAGTTTATAAATAAAAGTAACAACTGAGAGAATGTGTTCTTCTCCCTTGTGTTTTTCTCTCTTATTGGGAAATATACAAATGAATCTAATAAATGAGAGAATGTAATGTTTGCGTTTCTTCTTTCTTATTGGAAAGTTTAAAAAAAAAATAATGTTCTTTCTTATGTTTCTCCTCTTATTGAGAAGTTTACAAATCAATCTAACAAATGAGAGAATGTAATGTTCTCCCTTGTGTTTCTCCTATTTGGAAATTTACAAATGAACGTAACAAATGAAAGATATTTTTGTGATTTGAATTTATATCACTAATTTAACATCTTAATTTGAAGCACCCTTGAATAGTTAATACCCGGGAAGATTAACCCGGTCAACAAATGCCCGCAGAAGTCAGATGTGTCAGCTTAACAGCACAAGAACGCAGCTCTGCTGTAAACAGACACAACACAATCACTTTTTGAAAAGAAGAAAAAAAACTCTGCAGATGAACGCAGAAGAAAAAGAAGAATAGTTAATGAGTCTGCAAGTCGAGTGCATCAATATTAACTTGAAAATGAATCACACATGAGAAAACTGATGTACACAAGGTCAGCACATGAGAACACTGATGTACACAGGCAGAACATGAGAGAACTGACGAACACAGGTCAGCACATGAGAGAACTGAAGGACACATGTCAACACATGAAAGAACTGATGTATATGGGTCAGAACACGCGAAAACTGATGTACACATGTCAGAACATGAGTGAACTGATGTACATAGGTCAGAACATGAGAGAACTGATTTATACAAGTCAAAAACATGTATCATAATGGTTAATGTGAATGGTGTTAGGTCACTTGTATAAACATTAATGTGATGGCACATAAACAATGTGATGGCACATAAACAATGTGATGGCACATAAACAATGTATATAACACTAATGTGAACACCATTAAGTCTCATGTATTACAATAAAAGTGAACTTTCATTAAGTTGTGCATTACAAAATCATGTAACGGTTGTTTAAGAAATACAAACTGGACATAGTCAGAAAAGAGCATTACAATTACTGTGAAGAGTATTCACTAATGTACGTAATTAACGCAGATATTGGAAATTTTGAACAATACAATTAATTTTAGCATAAAACAAACATTGGTGAAATATAATAATTTGCTAAAATCTTTACTAAAATAGAGCTAAGGCTGAGGCTCCAACACCAAACTGACATGACCTGTCATCATACACATTCTGAGGAGGATATGAGTACATAAGGACTTGACTGACGTGATATGTTTTGTTGTATGGCAGTGAAGCTTGAAATATAAATAAACAAATTAGATAGAACTTCGAAGCAACGGAGATGTGTTTCCTGAGATAAATGTTGCGAATTCATTGGACTGCCGACTGCCAGTAACAACTGATTGTCTGAAAAAGACTAATGAAACTAGAACATTATACACAACAATAAAAAAGAGACAAACGGCTGTCTTTGGTTATGTGAAGAGAAGAGAAGCGTTGGAGAACATCGTGAAACTGGAAAGAACAAGCGGGGGGGGGGGGGGGGGGAGGTAGAGGCAGACCAAGAGAAATTATTCTGGATGGACTGAGTACATTGGCATGGAGGAATATCAACAGCAGGGTTGGTCCAGGAATACATGAAAAAGCAAAAGCAAAAGCAGCAGTAAACTGTGTAGCCAAAAGAGCGCCTTTAACCACTATTTCTGCTCTCACATGGTAGCCTAGCAGTTTTGCCTATTTTATTGTGTGTGTGTTTTTGTTTTCAATCTGTTTGTGTTGTCCTGTCCTTGACAAAGATTCTTAGAATCGAAACCTCTGCCGTCGTGTTCGTCCTATAGTATCTCACTGTGGAATGTTCCGTGAAAAGTGTTATAGCATCGAGTGTATTTCGAATTAATATATTATGTGCGCAGGATGGTGTTATATATTGATTCATCGTTGTTGATCAGTCGTCTGACACAATATTCACACTGACATCCTCTAGACACAACCACAGCCCACTTCTATCCGTCACTCACCTTGTGACAGTGATCATGGCTGTCCACTGGAGTGTCTCTTATTTGCGAATCATTTCTGATACCGACGTTCCTCTACTTCTTCTACTTGGTCTCCCCCTTTCCCTCTCTTCCACTCTAACCTTCCCGTTGTGACGACATACTCCAGCTTTCCCCTTTTCATGACTTGCCCAAAGAATGTGAACTATCTTCTTCTGATGCAAGTAACCAGTTCTCTTTGTGGGTTACGTTCTTACAAGATATCTTCATTGCTCTTCCTATCTGTCCATGGTGTTCTCATTAATATTCTATAAAACCACATCTCCGCAGCTTCCACATAACTCCTCACTTGTCTGCTAATTTCCATGAAGCCTTCATAAATATTTATTTCCTAATAAAATGGTGCGGGCATATTTATTGTCTTAAAATACGGGTCAGCTGCCCTAAATGTTAACGCCCTTATGGCACATTTTCGTGTGTAATAAAAGTTAGACGGTTTAAGTTTACTAAATTGAAGAGGGTCACCAGTTCTTCAGCTTAACCAGACGACATTAAGTGGATCATGTTTGTCTCTCAGTACAGTACCCCGTGTGACTGTGGCTTATCGGGCGTGTTCCACAATCATCATCAAGATGTTGAATTAATATCTTCTATGGATATTTTCTGTTAATGTGTTCAGAATCTGTATTATTCATTATGTAAAACTCTTGTATCAATTGCTGTGAAGCTATCTTTATGTATGTCTACCCCAATTACCCTTACTCTTTTTCAATATAATATGCATTGTTTATAATGTCGTCATATGTAATTCAACCCTTTTATGTGTCACTTGTCAAGTTACTGTTTTTCTTTTGTTTTGGTAAAACATGTATAGTTTAGATATCGAATATCCTATGCAAGATAGTAGGAGGTCCCTGTTTAAATATAGATATTAGGGTAACTAAACTGTTAGAGTTGTTCGTAATGATGGCTGCTCTAGACATGTGGGTGTATCGATTACCTAGTTTTGAGTTATCAATATAATAACAATCCCTCATATTCAACACTGGTCAACATTCTGAAGAATTCAATCTAAATATAAAATAAGGGAGAACTAGGAAGACTGGGTTATATATATGGAGGATGTACAACAAAGATTCAGGGCAGAATAGGGCAAGCAAAAGCCGCATGTTAGAAAATGAAGAGTATCTTATGCAATAAGTCATTATCACTGAATGTAAGAAAGAGATTGCTGAAATGCTATGTAAAACCAGTTTTGCTGTATGGCAGTGAATCTTGGAATGTAAATGAACAAATTAAGAAGAAATTAGAAGCAACAGAGATGTGGTTCCTGAGACGAATGTTGCGAATTCCTTGGACTGCCAGAGTAACTAACAACGACTGCCTGAAACAGGCTGATGAAACTAGAACATTATATACAACAATAAGACAGAGACAAACATCTTTCTTCGGTCATGTGATGAGAAGAGAGGCATTGGAGAACATCGTGACAACTGGAAAGATTTATGGGAAGAGAGGCAACAGAAGCAGATCAAGAGAAATGATGCTGGGTGGATTGAGACGGTGGCATGGAGGAATATCAGCAGCAGAGTTGATCCAGAAAACGAAAGACCGAGATCTGTGGGAGCCATGAACGCCTACGCCAGCTGGCAGGGCACTTGATGATGATGATGATGATGATGATAATGATGATGGTGTGGTGTGTGTGTGTGTGTGTGTGTGTGTGTGTGTGTGTGTGTGTACACACACTTTTAGAACTCCTCCCTTAATCCTGCTGTCATATAAATCACAGCACTGTTGAAACATAAATCACAATATTGGTCGTTTTTAATTTAAAAAAAAAAAAAAACCAGAGAACACAAAGTCGAATTTGATCGTTCATAAAACAGACAGCAGTGTTTGTTCATAAATAAAACACGCTGCGGTATTTCTTAACACTTCTTCTTTCGTTCAATATTTGTTCAGACCTCAATTTTGCGCAGAATGGCTTGCATCGACTCAGAGATTGCAGCTTGTGAGCATTCGCTGGATCTTTTCTCCAGGACACTCTGGTGTGGTTGGAAATGAACAGGCAGACAGATTGGCGGGTGCTGCATCCTTAACGGGTGGTTTGATGCATGATATGGCAGGTGTGGTGAAGACCCTCTGAGAGAATGTGAATAATGCAGAAGAACAGATGGGCTATCATGTTCTAGGGAGATTGCAGCAGCAGGGGTGGTCAGAGGATTTGGTTGACAGTCGTCATTCAGAGGTAAAGCAAGACGAACACATAATCAGATTGCACCGTTAGTATTTGAACTCTACGTTGGCTGTTGAAGATGAGGACTGAGCGCTTATAGGAATACCCTGAGTGCTGTGATGTCGGTTCTTGACTCAACTTAAGTCAGACTTAAAACACAACCGCGTATGTTCATACCAAACATAACATCAATGCTTGTTCTTACATATAACATATGCAGTGTGTTCGTACATAAAAGCAACAGCAGCGTTTGCCTATTTGTTCATAAAATAAACACAGCTGTGCTAGTTCAAACATAAATCACATTGCAGTGAGTACTCACACATATAAACGACCACGGTGTTTGAATGATTGCTCATACAATAAACACAATCGTGTTAGTTCAGTCATAAAACACACAGCAGTGAGTAATCACACATATAAATACCACAGTGTTTGATTGATTTTTTTTTTTTTTTAGCATATCCTTTACAGAACTTAGCTGTCAACACCAGCATCTTTCAGCTGTATGTTGATCTCTTGGCAAGATTACGCTCAGTAGTTTGCCATTGCTTTCTGAGCGGCCGGCTCATTATCCCGCAAGTCACGAGCGGGGGTCGAACCGCCTCAGCTCTCGCTCCGCTACGAGACTCTGCGTGATAAACGGGATTACAGAGAGAAAGTGTTGTAACCCCACAGCCAGAGAGACCGGCGTTTGATTGATTGCTCATAGAATAAACACAGTTGTGCTTGTTAAAGCATAACATTCAA
Organism: Cepaea nemoralis; assembly: GCA_014155875.1. NCBI lineage: Eukaryota > Metazoa > Mollusca > Gastropoda > Stylommatophora > Helicidae > Cepaea > Cepaea nemoralis. The sequence continues at coordinate 41,763 of JACEFZ010019943.1, read as the reverse complement.
GACCGTGTCTTTACGAACATTAACAAAAAAAACACACACAGCAATGAGTATTCACATTTAAAAACCACCGCGGTGTTTGATTGATTGTTCATAGAATAAATACAGCCTTGCTTTAAACATAAAATACAAGACCGTGTCCGTAAACACACACACCACGCACGCACTCACATAGAGAGAGAGAGAGAGAGAGAGAGAGAGAGAGAGAGAGAGAGAGAGAGAGAGAGAGAGAGAGAGAGCAGTGAGTATTGGCACATAAAAAACACGGCGGTGTTATACTGATTGATTGCTCAAACAACTACAACAAACACAGCCGTGCTTGTTAACACATAAAATACAAGGCCGTGTCTGTATAACATGAAACATTTACATGTTCTGTAAAACAAAAAGCACAGAATCCTGTGCCTTCCAACAAGATACATACACCCGCGTTTGTTCAACAACGCAAGGCAACTATATGAAGCGATCAAGCTCTCACATGAAACCTAAAGCCTAAAGCCAAGTGTTGTACTAGACTACAGCTCTGAAACCCGACCTTGAACCGCTCCGTGGTCCCATGGCCGTCACGTGACACCGAAATATGGCATCCTTGCTGCTTTGTATTTCCCTTGTGTTTTCACTAGAGACAGCGGATGTAGCTTGTAACCCTTGGGAGAGAGAGAGAGAGAGAGAGAGAGAGAGAGAGAGAGATGCTTCAACTTATTCCGTTCGTAACGTATTTTTAAAGATGCTAATCTTTCACATCTGTGTATAAAGCATTTAAAAAGATTTGGCTATTTTAAAACAACGTATTCCTTAATGAATTTAAACACATCAGTCACAAACTACGGGATGCCCCATTTCATTGTCTGACCTATTTCGCTGCTTCTCGTCAGGTGCATACTGCAGTTGTATATCATATGAAATGAATATATTAATCATATTTTTGGCTGAATACATTACACATATAGTCATTGATATTGCTAGAATGTTGAGCATTTGTTATTCCCACGGTAATCGTAGAGTCACTATGAAGTCTTTTTGTCTGCAAAACTATGCAATTCGGTTTATATAACCTGGATTATGCAGACATAAAGACTTCATAGTGACTCCTCGAATACTTTAGAGATAGCAAATGCTCCACTTTCGAACATTATCAGTGCATTATGCATTTCAGCCAAAAATATGATACATCTATTCACATTATTATCTGGGACGCAGAGATGTTTCCAAGGCACCAGGGCCGGGTTATATACTGGCCAAGACCTATTGACGCGTCCTCGTCGAGCGTCCTGGGCAACAGGTCCCTTCGGGGTCCTGGCTAAAGTCAGTAGGATCGCCGATTCCTCCGAAGTCGGAGTGTCTGCCTGTACGGCGAGGAACCACCAGTCTGCACACCAATAAGCCAGACATGGGACAACGGATACTCACGCAAACCTCAGTCCGGTATGACGTCACACTGATGTTGGACAACAGGATGCCTTCATCCGACATACAGGACTTCGCGTTGGAGCTCAAGCCAACGAACACAAGCAAGCAAGCAAGCAAGCACATTATCATCTATTCACTTCATCATGTATTCACTTCATCATCACGGCGAAGCGACCCTGTATAGAACGTCGCTGTCATCACGGCACGCTGAAAAACCTCTCGATCTCTGCCATTTCTCCTGCCTCGATGCACCCCCATGAAGTATCCCGTGTCCAGCTTCGTGTTGGTCAACCCATGCCCTTTCTACCAGGATCATGCCTTCCATCACTGCCCCATTCACTGCTTATGATATATAATTATGCATTAAGCACCTGACGAGATGCAGATAAATATGCCAGACAATAAATTGTTCTTGGAGTTTCGGAGTCAGGTATGCGAAGTAGAAGTCACGAACTCTCAAAAGGTCATGCAGACAATAATACATCGGTCTCTTAACCTCGCTCAAATATTATGAGATTGTGGCATTATGGAAATTTTCAGGTCTGAGTCAGATATGACTGAGCTACCGCACGACATAAGACGGTACTACCTGCTTTCTGTTAGCGCCGAATGTTGGGCGGCACTCAGACCCAACTTTCACATTGTGCCAACGGCTTCGAGCGGAGGACCGCAATTGGAGTGGGGGTGGAGGTGTGGTGGTGGTGGTACAATCCTCATCCTGGTGCGAGGAATTGCAGCCTAAGTCTAAATGTCATGGCAGGGCAGACCTGGCTCTAAACCCTGGTCAGCAACTGGTCTATGATCGAAGATCCCACAGGCGGACAAATAGAGATTTGCTTTGCTGATCCAGCAGCTTGTGCAGCTGGTCTTGTTCCAGATGTATTTGTTGTTACCTTTCCTCGGGAGTGTCAGCGCTGTGGTGAAGTGTGATCCAGCAGCGTGTTCAGCTGGTCTTGTTCCAGAAGTATTTGGTATTACCTTTCCTCGGGAGTGTCGGCGCTGTAGTGAAGAACTTACGAACGCTATTCGTAATCCCGCACATCACGTTCGAAGCACAGTTGCGGGCGATTTGGAAGCAGCCGACCTTGCGTTCGTTTTCATCCAATCGTATGAGTTCCGGTCATTCAGAAAACAATGGCAAACTACTGAACGTAAACTTGCCAAGAAATCACAAACCACAAAAAACAATTTAAAAAATGACAGTGTTGTCTGCGACGTTGTGTAAAGAATATGCAATTAACTTTTTTGCCTCGTGAGAAAACTAGGCAGGCCTAGAGAGGGATTATGCTGCATGGGCAACACATGGTCTCTACAATTCAGCTCAGGTTTCTTGCTATGGAGAGATATAACTCCATCAACGTCTGTTTGGGGGAATAATGTAACAAACTATCGTCTATCAAGATGGCATCGTGCCTGTGTGACTATGGTTACACACAATTCACCCACGAATGGATTTAAACACGGGATAACCGAGCTCACAGGCGAGTGCACTAACCACTACCTACACTACAAAAGCTTCAGACTAAACCATGTTTGCGTCAGTGTGGTGGATATAATGAATAATTACACACACATTCAAAAACACGTAGCGAATCTATTTTTCTTCCTCCTTTGCATTCAGATCGCGTGCTATGATTCTAATAAAAGCAGTAGTTAGTGTTAGATTCATGACATCTCCATCACTGCATCAGCTTTTGGTTGACTGTGTGCTGATGACTGATTATCCCCGCCGATCCGCTAGACTATACACAACACGGTTTAACATATACACGAGAGCCGGACTGGGTATGGATCCAGGCTGTAGAATTGTTACAGAAGAAGAAACCCGAGGATGATATATCCCACTATACTGATACACGGGTAGTGAATAAGATGTCTTGACTTCTCGGATAAGGACAAAAAGGCTACAACGTTAGGGCACGTTAGAAACGTTGCTGCACTTGGGAATAGTAATTTTTTGTTGTCTTTTGTTTTACGTTCGCTCGCTTGTGAACTCAATCATAGTTTATACACGTGCTACTACTATTACTTATAATGCATTGGATTGATTTTTGCGTGTCGATTAAACAGTCGGAAAGCATTTCACAACAGAATGTGATTAATTTATAGCATGTGTGATTCTTGTATGTAACATTGGTAATCTAGCCTGTAATATGGAATTCGTGCACAGAACTGGACGTTTCTTCATCTTTCAGTGCCGTCCTCTGCCGTGAGGGTTAGCAGTAATAGATGACCAATAATTTGTTTCCTAAGTCTACGTTTTATATTCTGCTATGTTGTATCCTGACCATATCTTGATGTTGACGGTTCATTTGGATCGTTCACGCCATTTGGCTCTTTTCCTCTCAACTTTTCTCTGCAATATGGTTTTCATTAGTTTGTTATATCATTTGATGTTGCCAGAGCACCACGTTTTCCCCCATTTTTATTTAATTCAGCAGCGCCGCTTTAAATTTAGATGTTCTGCAATTTCCTCCTTTCTTTTGTTTTCACCCAAGGAACTCACCCGTCTTCTGAAAATCTATATATTGTAGTCTAAGGCACTCGCTTCAGTCTTCTGAAAATCCACATATTTTCTGTCTAAGACACTCGCCCCGTCTTTAGAAAATCCACACATTTTAATCTAATACATTCGTTCGTCTTCTGAAAATCCACATATTTTATTCCAAGACATTCGCCCCAGTCTTCTGAAAATCCTAATTTTCTTCATCCAAGAAATTTGTTCCAGTCTTACCTCTGAAGTATGAGTGGGTTCGCCTGATGGCGAGGGACACTAATAACAGGGAAAGCTAATCCACCCGCACAAATCAGTCCAGTGTACTAGCAGTATTAGCGTGTGTATGAACTAAGCTTGAGCTCAAAGCCAGCTAGCGCCAAAAAAAAAACATATCTTAACAAGCCACATATTTATTCCAAGACACTCGCTTCAGTCTTCTGAAAATGTATATATTTTAAACCTAGAAACTCGCCCCAGTCTTCTGGAAATCCACATTTCGAAAGCCTCAGGTTTACGTATATAACCCTTAAGACAGTGGTTCTCAACCGGTGGGGAATTCCCCCTCCCTGGGGGGAATTTTAGGGTTTCCAGGGGGGGGGGGGAATGAAGACCATTTCAAGATCGCGTTAATACAAGAACCGATTACTTGATATTGTTTTTCCCTTCATACTTTACAGTTAAGTGCGCCTCATCCTTCTAAAATTCATTTTATAAAGTCAGTAGACCCACAAATCATGTTTTATGTGGATGTCTAGACTTGTTTTAGTATGTGCTATTAAATTTACCTTACATTTTTACGTATACTATATAGGGGTGGGGGGATTTTTAGATAGGAAATATGAAAGGGGAGATGGCGTTCTGAAAATACGGTGAAAGGGGGGGGGGCACGGGCCAAATTTTTTATAGGAGGGGGGGGGGGGATGACGTTCTGAAAATATGGTGAAGGGGGGCACGGGCCAAAAAAAGGTTGAGAACCACTGCCTTAAGAGGTCGGGATGCAATTATTTGAGGTCGATTTGTCAATTCATTCATGCCAGCCAGCCAACCAAAATTCGCTGTTACCAAACACCAACCATTTGTTTCAGATTGTTATGATATAATTGTTTATGTTCCCTTATAAGCATGGATAAACTCTATTTGATAAATGATTGGAAATAAACTACTCTTTTAAATAAACAGTAAATGACTCTGGAAGCCCAGATCAAATTTTAAAATTCCGAATTCGCCCAGCTGCGGGTAGGACACAGCTGTCCTTCTATAGTCGGCAGACGAGTGTCTTGCTCCTACGTAGCCGAGGCATATGCTTCATGTTACTGAATGTGTATTTTGTCTTTTTGATTCGTTTTGTAATTTCTGCGACGCTTTGTGCCATCTTCTTCTGTCACTGACTGGCCAGGGCAGATGTAGCCAGCTGGGAACCTCTTCATGACCTACACAAGCGGGGATCATAAACGGATAATTTCAAGAGCGATAAAAATAGCTCTTGAATATAATCAATCAAACATATAAACTATTTTTAACATTAAAAATTATTTTAAACACATAAAACCTATTATTTAGTTTTTAAATGGTCCCGTATCTAACATAAATATATATGTTTGTATGATTTTATATTAGTGTTTATATTAACGACGTCTATAAAATAAATTGCCTTCTGCGCGGAATAAGCCGAAACTGGTACACATGCCCCAGATATCAGGCGTTCATCTTGCCACGATAGATCGATAACTCCACTGGAATACTTCATGAATCCCAGGTCCCACCCGAAACATCTCATATGCTATCGTTTTAATGTTTGTGTATTAAGCTGTCTACTTTTTTTTTTTTTTTATACCAAACCAGCACTCACTAATTGTAGAACAACATTACCTAAGATACACCCAGTGCTATACTTAACTGAAATATATTTTACAAGCAGACTCAGAACTCAAAAGGCAAAGAAAAACGCTCACAGAGCGTGTGAATAAATGAAGGGAAATTGTTTTAAGAGAAAATGGCGGATTACGCGCGTGTAGCCCGTTGGCCTAGCCAGTTATTTCCAGTTGTGCCTTGCTTGGTACACACTGGACGTTGAAGCGTGTGGAGAAGAGAGGTCAAACAGGCTGTCATTCATTCTTTTGTACATGCTTTCTTGCTAGTTTATTTGTGTCAGTTGCCTAGCTTTATTTTCATTAGCTATCTAGTGTATTTTTTATAAATAGGCGGATACCGTAGCAGTATATGTTAGTATGCTACGCATTTCATTCATAACTGACATTGTAGGAATTATGAATTATAGTTATAGTTATATAGTAGTAATAAAATAATAGTAATAGTGTCTTAGTGATTCATTGGTAGGCGCTCGGCTTTATATAAATTTATTGAATTTATATTAAAAGTTATATACAATATTTTTAATAAGTTATTTTTGTATGCGTCGACTGTATTGTGGGAAGTAAATGTGTCAACGCTTTGTCGGAATTGTAATAGAAATGTTGAGAGATTGTTTTCAATATTTCTTGCTCTGAATTTTTAGAAGTGCCCAGTTCTGCTTTTCTTACGTTCAGATGTGGCTAATTTCGAACACGCTTTGAGTGGATACTAGGAAGATTGTTTTCTTCGTGCCGTCGTCTTGTTGTAAAGTCTTTTGTGTTAAATAAGGTATTTATGAAACCTGAATTGTGAAGAAACGTTAGGATTTGTCGTTTATCTTATCGACTTTCCTACCGGCATCCATTCTTCCAAGAGGATTTTTATCATTTATAAGAGAGACAAGATACGACGAGATGGCTGAAACGCGGATTACATCCGATTACGAGGTGGGTAGGCTTTTGCTTGTTGATTATTTAATATTTTTTGTTATTACAGATTACAGCCAGCGTTAAACGGAAGCACGCTGTAACAGTCGAGTAGTCCGTTTATTTTATCATATGACTTATGCTTGTAACAGTAATAACATGCACACTTGGTGATGTAGGCCGGGATAAGATAGGGTAGGCAGCAGTGTATGTGTGTGTGCTTGTTGTTGGTTGCTATGTAAATGAATGTGATGATGGCGGGACACAATGACAATTGACATGCTCAAAGCATTTGTTTGAAATGAGCACAGGCTGACTAGCATTTTTATTCATAAAGCTCCTTCGTCATTTTAGCTGTATACTTACTAGGAGTTAGTGACTGACTGCTAAGCCTAACCTTAAACTGTCTAACTGAATGGTATGAATAAGGCTAATTAATATTCAACACATTTAACTTTAACCTCACACTCACACCCCCTCCCCTTTCAACATGTGTGAAGATGTGCATGCACAACACACCAAGCCAGTTGATTTAATGGCTGTGATATGTGTATAGGGGAGTGTAGTACCATACAAAAGCAAATTGTGTGTGACTTGATTATGTTGTATTGTTGTACCATTTATTTATTTTTCTTTATTTGACACTAATTAAGTAAACACTTTTTTTTGGTTTATAATGTCATGGAGATAACTAGTTAATAATATGTGTGCTGTGATACTGGTAGCCAAGTAATAGTTTAGTTTATTATATAATAATATAAATGCTGCTGTTTTAATAATAAACATGTATATTTGTAATGTAAGATAAATAGTAAATCAATGAGAGCTGGAATTAGTCAGCTTTACAAGAACGTTATCACTACTGACAGAATGGATGCTGCTTATTGAAAAAACAAGTAAAAGCCGTCAAGAGCGCCCCTAAGACACACTGATATAATTACAAGTCCCTTTGGTACAATTCATTTCCTCAGGGGATCTACTCACTTTTCCGCTATGGGCGTTCATTATTCTCCCTTCCACCTCGCTCCCCAGTCTGTGTAATGTGTTTTGGTATACTAAATTTGGCAATGCAAATTGCAACTATATGTGCTAAATTCATGACTCTGGTCTTTCTATTTATTATTGGGGGGTGGGGGTGGAATGGGTGTGTGAAGATACAATATTTGGCTCACATGTACAAAACCACAATGATTCTCTCTCTGGCTATGGAACAACTAAAGTAATAATGCAGTGGAGAAAGGTGAACTATGGCGCTGCCTTCAGAATGCAACCTAATTAGGCTCTCATAACCCAACCCGAACACATGACTGTCTTGTGCTGACCCGACTATCCATCCTATGAAGTAGAAACATTGCGCTTGAACCATGGAGACTACAGTTTGGAGGACATTCCATAACACAGTGCACACTAAGTTAGAGAAATGTCACCGAAAGTTCCACCATCACAGCAGAGCAAGACACCACGGAGGAGTTGCTTTCATTAGCAGGAACAAGAGAGCGAGGAGAGGAATAACCCAGCTCATAACCCAGCTCGCAAACACATTTAAAAAGGCCTTGAGAAATGCCTTAATTCTCTGGTCAGGTGAGAAATGGGGTTCCTTCAGGTGTGAATAGAGAGTGAAGAAGGCATCATGGTGGTAAGGGTGTTTCATCATGGTATAATGAACTGTGGATGTGGAGGCTCTGATAAAGATCAGATGGCAGGGGCAAAAAAGGTGGCTTTTTCCAATCAGTTAAAGATGCCATGAAAAGGAAGCAAATCACAATTCACCAGGTACATTAAGTCTTACTTCCAAAGGGCATTGTGGCTGTTGGATAGGCACAAACAGCAGTACATTTCTGGGATGACTGCAGTCTTCTGTGGTCACATGTCTGGAGCTGTTTCAGGGTTTGGATTGGCATAACACAGAAGCACGCCTGGCAGTCACGACTCTGAGCGCTCCTCCATCTGTGTTTATATTGCTACCTACATCGGTTTGTAATTCCATCTCTTCATGTGAGGTTTCACCAAGGGAGATTGGGTTGTCATGTGCTTGATTTATTCTCTATTATCTTTGTCTGTTCCCTATGAAATTGTATACCTAATATATTAGCCCACCTCAAGTGTGTTAATGTATCTTTCATCTGATTTTGTCTGTGGGACAAGAGTGCAGTGTCATTATTGAAGTAAAGATATATTAGTGCATTAATTTCATATCTAGTGATAGTTATTGTTGTCTTCATAATCCAGTCATCAAGAGTAATAAAGTGCTCAATTTTAAAAGCAGAAATTTCATTGCACATGTACAGCCATATTCTTTATAATAGACCCTCAGGAAATTTTCTATTTTCTGGCAGATGAAAACATTCACGCAGACTTTTCTAGTTATATTTCAGACATTTTGTTTAGCATAAAATAAACACTTATGTTGCATATACTTTTAGCCATCTTTTGACATGTGAAAAATGGTAAAAAGTATACATATTTCATTTAACGGGAATACATCAAGTACAGGGTTCAAGACTTCTTTTTGTCTTAAAGGTTTTTAATGGTGTGGCATACACATTATTGTCTCTGGGGGTTCACAGGTATGCATTCTTCTTCTACAGGCGCCAGGTATAGAGCAGGCATTGACAAGCATGACTCACACGGACCTCTGCCATTTGATATATTGATGAAGCTGGTGTTGCTTATATTATTATTTGTTGTCCAGCTATTTAAGCTTCCATTGTGCAGCTTTCTGTCTTCCTCTGCCTCTCTTACCTAGTATTTTTATAATGGCTAATTTCTCTATTCCACCTCTTCTGTTGTGCCCCATGAATTTAGTCTTTTCCTTACGGTTTTGATGATTGCTAATTAACGTTTGCAGTTCTCATTAACTCCCAGCATTTGTTTTCTTCTCTGTCTGTGATGTTACCATTAATTTCAAAACCCACATCTCCACTGCCAACAGTTTCTTAACCATTTTATTGCTCGTTGTCCAGTATTCATGCTCATGCAGAACAACAGTCACACTTCTGTAAGTGGATTGTTGTCACAATACTGCTTGCTCATTCTTCTACAGGAATCTTTGGATATGGCTGTTCTTTGCTTTATATCTATGCATGCATTGTATACACCATGCCGTGATCATTTACTCACTAAATGACAAACACACTTTCACAACAAACATACCTCCTATGCAATTGTCTGTTTTAGGTAATCAGTGAGTATGTAATGATCAGAAATGTTTCTAATTTTAGTAATTGTTCTATGTATAATGAGCTACTGGGTATAGGATGTGTATAGAATGATGGCATGTTTCAGGAAGCGACAAAATGCTTGAGGACCCACACAACAGACCTGGCAGAGATGCGTGCTATGATGACCCGTCTGGAAAAGGAGGGAAAGCTGGATATGCTGTTTGTTATGATGAATACTTTCCTAAGGCGTGGTGGTATTCAGGTGAGGTGTTTTACTGATAGCTTTACCTAGTATGCATCCAGTACTTATGATCAAGGCTACCTCATTGTAGGTGTCGTGTGTGTAAAGAATGAATGTCATAGTAGTTATTTGTTCTTCTTTACCACTTTAGTGTCATCCCTGGAGTGAGGGGAATCAACACCCACATTTGTTTTAATTCAATATCTCTATCCTGGAGATATCCAGCAGACTCCGTCCACAACACTCCCTCAGTCTGAAGACCACCTTCTTCTCACTCTTACTCCTGGATCATGCTCCCTCTCATTCTTCCCCAACATAACATACGTGACAACTCTAGCTTCAACAAATAAAATCAAGAAATTTATTAAAGCAAAGAGTATATGTAGGAGAAGTGTGTGTGTGTGTGTATAAGGTGTAGAATGTGTGACGTGTACTCTAAAGTGTCTATAGCCTCAGATCAGTGTTCAGGAGTATAGTCATTCTCATCACTGTGCTGAGAACACACTAGCACCATGTATTCCAGACAAGCAACCTCACCAAGGTGATGCTCCTCCGGTCACGTGAAGACTTCCTCCGTTGTCTCTTGAACCACTAGGATGCTTGGACACCCATGACAAACACAGAGTCTTCAATCTGCTTAACACTATGAATTTCCTCTGTTATTTAGAAGATTGTTAATCAGAGAATTCTAAGACTATTGTCACTGATACTGGGGAAATCTTAATGTATCTAGTGTCACTGGTTTTAAAGATTCCCCATAATAACACCACACTCTGACTGTTCTAGGTATCAGTATAAAGTTGTATGACTGTTCCTGGTATCAGTAGTGTATATCTACAATGTTCTGACTGTTTAGTGATACACTTATCACTTGCTAAGACATAAATCTCATCAGCATGTCCTGCTCAGCAGAAGCCAGCTTCCTGCAAACCAACTTGGGTATAAGCCCAATGTAGCGGCCTCTCAGCAACTTCTGATGTCACATTCTGAGCCATCATCTTCTAAAATGTGTTAGCTTCATTGTTGAAAATCATAGCACACATACATGGACCTGTAAATGGAACCTGTAGAATAGAGAATACTATGGTTAGGGCAACTCAATCCTGGCCAGAATTAGGTGAGTGTAGGCCAATAGCAGCACTCAGATCTATAACAGAGATCCTATCTCTGTCATATGGCCAAATAACTCATCATATGATCTGAGACATGGCAACACCAGGAAAGAATAAAGGAACGGGTGGAAACCCAGCAGATGCCCTACTGGAAGATCCTACCATTTCACATTCCTCTCCTCCCTCTCAACCATCCTTAATCTCTCTAATTATTATTCCACTACATTGTCCTCAACTCCCTGAGTAAAATGATATATCACACAAGCTAGTTGAAGCCACACAATAGAATACTAGTGCCGACGCTCCTATGATACTTTCTAGCACCGCACTTATAATACATTATATCACCGCACCTATAATACAGTATATCACCGCACAGTACTGTACTCTATTCCTAATCATACTCTAGGTTAGATATGATTAGTAGCCTACCATATGCCTATTCCAGTAGCTAATCGAAACTATGCAATCACAGACTGGATCTATGTCCGCGGATAACTATCACCACTTAGACATTATAGTCTCTCTCATGTAACACAACTCGGAATAATGCACCGATCTTAACACTTCAGAATTTTTGGCCGACTCACTCCACTTGTTTACCGCAACTGGGTTTTATATCAACTCTAGACCCCAATCAGTCCAGAGTCTGGTTTTGTCCTCCTATTCTAGACTAACTGGAGTCAATCTGCGGTCAAATTTGCTTTCACTTGGGGAAATTCTTTGTCCCGTACATCAATAGTTCAACCTGAGAATTCCCCACATCACAGAATCCATCCCGACTTGCATTCAGACATTTTGTCTCCACTTCAAAGGCTACTACCGCAGTGGCAGACGTTTGGCGTTGTTATTTGTTTTCTCGAACAACCCACATCATAACAAAATCGCCGACTGTGTAGACATTTTGACGCAATTCGCAACGTATTTTGTTTCTCAGTTAGAAATGCCGACCGTGTGCAGACAGTTTTAACGACGTATTTTTCTCAGTCTGTACAACATCAAAGGGTTGCTGGTGTTTTTGCAGACAAATGTCGGGTCTTGTTTGTCATCTATCAAACTAACAAGTTTATTTCGCGACAGTAGGATGGGTTGTTGACATCCCAGTTCCTTTTAAATGTCCTGTTTTGCTGCTGTTGGTGCTGGGATCCATTGAATGGATTTGTGGTTGTTAGAGCAGGCCTCGCCTGACTTTTACAAAGTGCATGTGTTTATGTTTTTTATTTCTTGTGAATTCCGGGAATTTCTGCATAGGCTGATAGTATGATTTAAGTGATTGCTATCTCAACACTAGTTCAATACTAGAAAATAAAACTGATTATCTGGCTTTATCAGCCAATGGCTTTTAATTGAGGAACTGTCCTTTTGACCCAAATAGTTATTATCTTAAGGTAGCCATTTCGTTACCTATGTATTACTGGAGCCCTTAATGAAAGCAAACAATAGTAACACTAAACTACCATACATGTCATCAGAGGCAACCAAGAAGGGTTGGTGTGGGACTTTCTAACCCATCCTGTAGAAAACTTTAGCTGCAAAATCAAACAAACCACAAAAGGTCTATAGATAATGAAAGAATTACAGCCAACCAACTTGAAAGAAGCTTTTCTAGTGGAAGTATATTGCGATACAGAGAAAGCCACAAAGAGTCTGGATTGCCAGCTCACCTGCTTTAACCTAAGGAAATATCCATAATTGGCACCTAAAATGTTAGAAGACCTAAATACACTTGGTGGATGGAATTAGATAGAGGGATGAGGAATATGGGGGGGGGGGGGGGGGGGGGGGGGGATGCAGGAGATAGCTAAAGGTAGAACAGCTTGGCATGAATTGGTTGAGTTCTTAGCTCCATTGTGAAAAATAATAGGCAGAAGAAGAATCCAGTGTTTTTAGTTCAATGAGTTAAAGAACAACTGCCTAGGATTCAAAGAGTTAAAGAGGAAAGAGGTGGCCAGTGTTCCAGGGATGATACTAAAACGTCTTAAGGAGAGGGGGTTGTTGTCCTCTGTTATGAAGTGGGCAAGCCACCTGTCTGATGCTCTGAAGTTTTGTGGTTAGCTTTTGGGCTGCATGATTCAGACCATGAGCAGTGTTTCTGGAGACCCATGTGGGGATGGGGCATCGCTGGAGCTGTGGAGTTTGCGTTTTGTGTCAGGAAGTAAATCTTCTTTACCATTAACCACTACAACTTTTGATAGTTCCTTCTTTAAACTTACGCTGCTGTCTTTTGATATGTTTTTGAAAGCTGCTTATGGTGCTGTCTTGAAGTTTCTTGTTGCTGAGATGTTAACATTTGTGAATGTTATATTTTAGGACCATGAGCTGGAGAAAGTGCCAGTTATTCATATCGCTGGTACCAAGGGCAAGGGCTCAACTAGTGCTTTCACTGAGAGCATTCTCCGTCACCATGGTTACCGCACTGGTCTGTTTACTTCACCACATATGTACCAGATAAGGGAGAGAATCTGCATTAACGGCCGACCAATCAGCAAGCAGAAGTTTTGCCACTATTTCTGGGATGTGTTCAAGAAATTTGAGGACTCTATGGTAAGAACAATGTGTGTGACTTCCTTCATATTAACTTCATTATCTATTTGTACATTCATCTCTTTCTGTAACAAGCAAAGCATCATGTATGTATCTTCTTTTGTCCCAACAAGTTATTTAAACTGGAAGACTAAGTGACAACTGGAACACTTGATGGGAAAAGGGGAAGGGAACAACAGAGGTAAACACCTGGGTGGCTTAGCCACAGGGCTTAGTTGAAGTAGGAATACAGACCTGATCCAAGACTTGACCATATGAGATGGCTAGTCATGATCACCCACATTTTATCATCATGGCACATGATGCTGATGATGAGTTATATGAACTGTATGTTAATTTACTGCCTTAACGTAAGTTCAATGCAGTTTTAATGCTTCAATCACTGTTTGTCAGTTTTGTTAACTACCGTCGTAGAAAAAAATTATCCAGTTATCTCTCACACTCTATATCATATATATATATATATATATATATATATATAATATATATATATATATATATATATATATATATATATATATATGAACAAAGTGATGGTCGTAGTGTTTTGCTCTCTACTAGCAAATCGTTAAGACAGATGGGAGTGCTATGTACCATTGTAAAGGGACACCATTGGTTAAATGTTTTCCGCACATGTGCCATGTTGATGAGAAAGTGGCAGGATACTGGTGCAAATGGTAGATGTCATGGACAAAGTGTAAGCTTGTTGTGCAGTCAAATTCCTGCACCTGCAAGAGAAAACTGCAAAGCAAGTTCATGATGAAAACTTTTTTCAAACACTGATTAATGTGGACGAATGTTGGGTGCATTTCTATAATCCTGAGACCAAAAAACCAGAGCAAACAATTGAAACATTCTTATTTGCAAACACAAAAGAAAGTAAAGACCTTACTCTGCTGGAAAGGTCTTGCCACTTGCCTTTTGGGACTGCCATATGCTAATGTTGGTTTTATACAAGATACCTTCTTCTAGCTTCCAACACCGTGGACTTTATGCTTAAAATGTTCTTCTTGTTATAAAAGCAGGTTTCGATTGTCCTAGTCTTGTCTAGTTTAGCCGGTGGATCAATATCACGGCACACGGGTGTAACCCATAAGTGCTCCGTTCTCCTCCTAATTCAAACCTGAGTCTGGAGAAACTTAGCTCAGTGCACGAACTCCTTAGCACCGGTGAGGATCCTGAAATACTTTGGGTAGATTTTTAACTCGAAATTTTTCCCGGGCAGTGCCGTTAGTCTACTCTTTTTCGATATCCAACTGCCAAGGGAATTTTTATGTGCGCAACAATACACAGAGGCATCCGATCTCACTACCCAGTGACCAGGTGAAATTTTATTTCTAGAAGTCCACATGAACAAAAATCCCAGTCCTCACCGGGGCCTGAACCCGGGACCTCCAGCACTTGAGGCGGACACCATACCTCGAGACCACGCAGCCCCCTGTTCTATATTTATGCTATACAGCACCTAAATACTTGAATTTCTGTGTGGCAGTAATTTAGGTGTTTGTGTGTGTGCATGTGTATAATTTATTTCTTGTGCAGCACTGGGTAGATAGAGTTTGTTACCTTGGATGGAATCTGTTTAGAGGAGGCAAATGCATGCCAAGATTAGATGCACTGACCTTTGTGATGCATAACTAGGTGTGATGCACTTTCCTTGACAGAGGAGCAGTGAAGAAGATATCCTGTGTCGTACCTGTTCCTCTGGTGATCGCTGATCCTCAACTTCGGTACCAGAGATCTTTGTGGGAAAGTAAAGGCTTTTGGTGTCATGTTGAAAATATATCCCTCATATACTGTTCTGCCATTGGCCATGGACAATGCAGGCCCAGATCACACATACATTGTCTTCGTAAAATTCCACGTGAGCCACACCATAAATCATTCCAAATTTGCTTGAATGTTTAGAGGGGACATTGCCCCTAAACCGCTCCTTCCCTGAGTATATCTTTTGTAGCTGCATCTGTTCTCAGCTGTCAGTCTCAAATAATCAAATTTGAGATCACATAGAGACATCATCAGCGGATACATTGATTAAGTTGATAGGGAGCTCCACTGATAATGTCACGTCATAGTCAGATAAGGGTTCAACACCTGCCTTCGTCGTCCACTGAAAGAGATGTCTGGCAACCTAATCCTCCTAGCATTCAGGCCCTCGCAAATGTGATGGCTTTATCACATCACAGATACGGCAGGTTCTGCTTTGGGGCATTTTTTACAAATATGACCTAGTACATGTATTAGTAAAGGATCATTTCCATGTCATGAGCCATATTAAAGTATATAGTGCGGCCTCCATATAGACCAATCGGAACTTGATAAGTGTTGTGGTCCATATCATGCCAGCAGCCTTTACTCTCCTGTACATTCCTGCTCCCTGTTTTTGACTTGGTTAACTAATGAGCCAGAGCCACTTTTACAACAAAATTCCTGCTTTGCTATAGATCTGAATACATTACCAATTGACCGATAGTCTAGCTTGTGAGCCAAGGTTCTACCATGGCCTGCCTAGTAAATGTATAGCAGTACTAAAATGCAGTCGGGATGTTTGGTGTTCATAAGCTTACAGCTTAGAAAACACTATTATGTTTATATTACATTTTAGCATATCTTATACTGTTATTGTGTGGGTTTTACTGCTTGTTTGCTAGTGAAGACTGTCTAGCTGTAGTGTTCTTTCTTGACTGTAATTATATAGTAGGTATATTTATTTTTTTTTAACTTTTTCTGTATTTCCCGTGTATGTCTGTCTATCTGTTTAATATTGTTATTAATATTAAAGTTATAAGTGATGTAAGAATGACATGATGTATGAAAGGAGAGAGATAAGAAAAGCAGAATGTTCACCTGTCTTGCATGCCTAACTCCTAACCCTTTGAAAATATTCTCAAGTTCTTTTATTCTGTTAGTTAGGGCACAACAAATATAATTTGAGAATCATATTACTGAGACAGTTTGTAATTTTATGACTGTTGTAACAAGTTGAAAACCAGTTCAGGGCATCACTTTTAATACACGTGCAGTTGTTTGTGTATGTGCATGTGCGAATGGTATTTAAAAAATGACTACTGTCAGGAAAGCAGCAAGTCATATGAGTCATCATCATCATCATCATCTTCCACTTCTGCCGTCAAGCGTCGTGGGGAGGAATAATTTGCGTTCCAGCGCCCGGTGGGCGGCACTGGATAGTGTCATTCCGTGTGGTTGTACAATGTCTCTGATGTCATCAATCCATTTTCTTCTTGGACGTCCTCATATGAGTAACTACAAGTAATACATAAATTCAGTAACACCAGCAGAAATAATTGTTTTTTTAAATGTGTCCTAAAGCATTTTCTTGCAATGGGTTTATGATGTGGCAGCGCCATCACATAATGTAGGCCAAAGAGGAAGAGGAATAGATGAGCCCAGGTGTTGAACCGCATCTGGCACAGTACACTAGTGTGTCTGCCATTTATTATAATGGGAGATATGAATGCTAAAATTGGCAGTTATACGGAAATGGGCATACATTTGGTATTGGAAAGCAAATCGGGAGAAATGGATTAGTCTTCTGCTTGTGTGTTATACATGCTTTCAACATCACAAGGTGCAATTACATGCATGGAAAAGTCCAGTGGACCAAAAACAACAAAAGAAATCAGAGTTACTGTTGTGTGGTTGTATTTCATAATTCCCAGCAGATATCAAAGTGTATGAATGTTAACCATTCCTGCCACATTCTGGTTGGATACATATCTAACACAGCCACAAAATGCACATGCAGCACTAGTTACCCTGTGTATGTTTTATTCCTGTATATATATATATATATATATATATATATATATATATATATATATATATATATATATATATATATATATATATATATATAAACAAATAGTTCCCATAGCACGAGCTTACTGTGAGTATCGAAAGTGCTGGAACTATCCATATAGGACCATGATATGTTTTAGGCCATTGTGCATGGGGGAATACGTGGCCGGCCTTTCCTTTGTGTAGCGAATGACAAGTGCAGTTATTAAAAGCCAACAATATGATCAAGAAATTAACATAAGACTGTCACTGTCATTTACTGCCAATATAGTACCTTGCGGTGTATGGCGCGGGAAGGGGGGGGGGGTGTCTTTAGCCGGAGGAATTAAGGCCGCCTGGCTAGACCGTGCGGGTTAGAGTTTTCTTTTTGCCCCCGACAGAAAAAAAATCCCACACCTTACCGAGGATTTGAACCAGACTCTCTTGAAAGAGAATCCGGCGTTCTAGCCACTCGGCCAGCCGCTTCTCTCCTCTTTAGTCATAAAAAGAGTAAAGTAATGAATTTCACTAAAAGGAAAGTAAGTCAAACAGCTGACATTCATATAAAGTAGTAGTAGGCATCTTTCAGTCCTGAAGGACTATAGAGTTGTGCCGCTTATCACCTGATAAGCACCGCTGTACCTGACAGCACCGCTGGTGACTATATAGTCCGATGCGAGAATAACAATCTCTGTCACAATTTCTGCATCTGTAAGACGAGGCAGGTCCCGCAGTGACTACGTTTTGAGCCTGTGCCGCCTATCCTCAAAAAGCACCAGCACATTCATATACATAATCAAGTATTGGAACACGTTTCAAGCTACATCTACCTTTGTTCGGTGACAGCAAATGGCACATTGGAAACAAGAACTGAAATGGCAAAGTGTACATTCAACTACATGAAGTATATACTTCTTTCCAACAAATATCACAGCAATTGAACTTGAGGCGTATCAAATACTACGTGTATTTAAACGTGACTGTATGGGATGGAAACATGAAGCTTGGCTAAACAAAAATGGGGGAAACACTTAAAGCTTTTAAAGGCTATGGCGAGTCAACAGTCGAAAAACGAGAGAAATTATGAATCTCCAGAACAACTCAGTATAAAAATGGCGCTGGTGTATGAAATAACAATACAGTTGAGCCATTACCCTCTTTGGACAACAGTCGCCTTCAAATTAATATCCTATTTGTGGCGGACTGAGGACTTAGTCGCGGGATTATTAATCTGACCCAAACTTCTCTTCTGAGGTTGAACTGGGTAGGGGTAATGGTATAATGGAATTACACTGGAAGGTTAACCTGATCAACAAATGTTTGAGGAAGTGGGATGTATCAGTCGAAAGGTGCAAATATCGCAACTCTGCTGTAAATATGCATAGCGCAGTTGTCCAAAACAACATTCCGGGGCGAACGCACAAGAAAAAGTATAATGGAATTGAAGTAACAATGGGAAAGACGTGGTATTTGGGTCACATGAGACGACATGGTACTGTACTGACAACCATAATAGCGGGAACAGTCTAGGCCAAAATAGTTAGAATGTGGCAAAGGTATAAATGCATAATGTCAAGACATGTTCAGAATACAGCCAGTAGAATAGTAGAGCGGGCTCAGGACTTAAACTGATCCACAGCTACTAACTTTCGCTGTGAAGATAGTACTGGATCATGATGGAAGGATAGCACAACTGACGCTGGCTGAAATTTGAGAATCTTTGCTGGTGAAATTTGAATTTATAGAGTAAAACGGGAGAACACAGGCAACGTTTTGAGAAACGTCGTTATTGAAATTCTAACCACTGGTGTCTTTCTGAGGCGCGATCGAGTTCCCAGTACGAGCCGTATTTAAGTCTAGGGAGAACTAGGCGGGTTTTGTCCAGCAACCAGCTGGGGCCAGATGCCAAATCTAGAACCAGGGGGTCGATACTGATAACCTCTTTTGGTCTCAGCCGGGTAGAAAGGAGGCCGGTGTCAGGATCGCGTGCCGCGGTGTAAGGCGTGGCCGATCGATTACATCTCACCGCCAAGGCTTGGGCCTCTGTGCGATCTTCTGTCGTTCGCTTACCTCAGAGTCGCGTCATACCGTTTCCTTTTTTTTTTTTTTTTTGCGCTCGCTCGCTTTGAACTCAAGCGTAGTCCATACACAGTACTTCTAGTAGTGCTGGACTTAATTTTGCGTGTGGATTCCCTATTAACAGTGTCTCTCACCATCAGGCGAACCCACTCCGACTTCTGAGGTACTTGTAATTTACGTCCCCAAGTCCAGGACGACAGGTCAACAGTTTAGTCCGACTGCCCGGTGTAGGGGTGGCTTACCTCGCATCAGCACACCGGATGTTTAAGAACACGCGTTCTTATCTATTCGGTCATACTGACCTACATGCCGCTTTCATTTTTTCTACCTGTATTCATCTACACCATTATTTAACTCATATGGTATTTGCCAGCTGTTGCATTAACCCAATCTATATCCTTGGCTACCATAAATCCCCTTCTGTCTTAGGCTATTATTATAACTCATGCTCCTGACAGCCGTTGCCTTAAGGTAACATGCCTGGGACAGGAAGGGTTAAACAGGCTTCGAAATCCCCCCCCCCCCCCCCCCCCCCAAGATGAGCAATAACCTACAAATATGACAACGAGATGCCATCTGGGGGTCTTTGTGTTAAACACGTGTTGCTGTATATTGGTAGCGTTGTTAGTTTATTGCCGGAATTAGCCTTGCTTCGCTCCGTGTCATCAATCTCCGCTGGTTGACTTAGAAACGCTCATGCTAATCGTTTGTGTCACGTTGTATGTGATCACGCCTCAAGTGCCGCCTCGTCTCGTTGACTGACCTTCAGTCCATCCATCCATCACGTGCCATGCCGATAAGCGTGGGCGGTCATGTTTTGCCATCTCACTCGATCACCAAAGTCGTGGATCAGCTCCGTGTTTCTGTCTCGACCGTGCCTCGTGGCCAAGCCCTCCAGGTATTTACTTCTTGGTCTTCCCCTTGGTCTCTTCCCTTCGATCTTGCTAGTTGTCACCAAGTTCTCCAATTCATGTCTTCTCATAACATACCCAAAAAATTGTGACTGTCTACGTCTAGTGACCTTCAGTATTATAATACTAAAGCATTTGTCCCCAAGCAGTTTCCTGCCATGAGTCTGTGATATAATAGCGCCATGACATTTTGTAGGCCTGGATGTACGGAGAAATAGATGACCAATCTATCCCTCATTTTCGCGACAAGCCCAGGCAAATTAAGAACCCGCGTCCTACCGTGCTCATGGCATTACCCGCGCAGTTCGCTATGAACTTCGCTAGCACACCCGCTCTTCAGTGGTATATTGAGGCTGAATTTGTCCGCCAGCCTAAGTTGTACAGGGAATCGCGATAACGCGATTTTCGGCCAGCACGATTGCCTTCCGGCCTGGTGATCTTGGATTTGAATTCCCATCAAGGGGTGTTTTTAATATTGGCACGGGACGCAGAGGTGTTTCCAAGGCACCAGGGCCAGGTTCTATACTGGCCAAAACCTACTAACACGTCCTAGTCGTGCGTCCTGGGCAACAGGTCCCTTCGGGGTCCTGGCTAACGTAGTAGGATCGCTGATTCTTCCGAAGTCGGAGAGTATCTGCCTGCACGGCGAGGAACCACCAGTCTGCACACCAATAAGCCAGACATGGGACAATGGATACTCACGCAAACCTCAGTCCGGTATGACATCACACTGATGTTGGACAACAGGATGTCTTCATCCGACATACAGGACTTGACGCTGGAGTTCACAGCCAGCGAACGCAAGCAAGCAATATTGGCACGGGTTCCCTAACTTGCCTGCAGTGGATATCACAAATGTCCCAGGAAGTAAGGCGATCGGTGTGATATTGACCACATGACACCTCGAGTGTCCATTGGTCTAGAAGGCCATGAGGCTAGCACCATATGCCCAGTACATCTCAAGGAGCGTGTAAAAAAGTGTCCTGTATTTTGCTTGACAAGGGTTTACAGGATTTGACAGAAGGTAGGGTTTGGATGACGCACCTGACATGTTACCCAGCGGCGTCGATTGGAGTTGTTCGCGCTGTGTACGACTTCGTGAACATGGGATTGTTGATGCCTTTTGCACCATCCCTGAAGTCACGACCGGCTCTGTGGCGAAGGGGTTTCGGTTCGTAATCCCGCATACAGCGTTCGAAACGCAGCTCCGGGCGATTTGGCAGCAGACAGCCTTGCGTTGGTTTTCATACAATGGTGAGTGCCGGTCGTTCAGAAAGCACTGGCAAACTACTGAACGTAAACTTGCCAATAAATCACAAACAGACGAAAAATGCTGGGGTTGACTGCGACGTCTTGTAAATGATATGCAACTAACTGTAGCACACTTAATCCTAGCGGCTTATGCAAGAGTTGGGTACTGATTGTCTACCATTGCAACGAGAAATGGCTGTAGCTCTCTCGCAGTCACATAACGCGCAAAGCCTCAGTCGAATGTAAGGCTCCCTGTAAGTGGAGACTATGGTCGATCCCCCTTCGTTATTTCTAAACCACTGGGAGGTTAAGTATGGCCATGGTATTTCTAAATATGGCCATAGTATTTCAGTTTTCGAGACATGATGCTATTTATGCGCTAGGTTTCTCCGATATTCGCGTCTTGTAGAATGTCAATACCTTTCCTCTTCTTAGTCTACTGTCGTCTAAGAATGTGTCTCAGTTCAAAAGCCCCGATTTTCTTCACGAGTGACTGCGAAATGATCCACGACTCACAACCGTATGTTGCCACAGGAAAGAGGTATACAACTTGACAAGTGAACTGAGATAACATTGTACACAGCTGGAAACACTTGAGAACTGACGAGGACATCAACGCCAGGCGGTGAATACATTCATAATTGATTTGTAACCGTAGAAGACAGTGTAAATAGGAAGATATCAGAAGGCACTACATAAGTGTTATAACTGAAAGTTGCGCGCTTTATTTCAACACAACAGTTACTCATAACGTAAAAATGGCTGCTGTTTATGTCCGGGTATATTTGTATTTCATTTGCTAATAGTAACGCTTCCTTCTGTTGTCTCGTAGTTTTGTGTTGGTATTACTGCTCACGTATATAGTTATTGTTTTAGTATTGCGGTATTTTTTTTAAGTATTTGTTTTGCTATTACTGCTCCACCCAGCCTAAATCGAGTGCCAGGAAATGTTCTTGGAAGTCAAGGCAGCCAGACTGACCACATCACTCATCGAGTGCCGATTGATGTGTAGGAATATGGGCCTAGCGCGATAATCCAATATGCCCGAAGACGTATAAAGGAGTACTTTACTATTGTCTTATATAGAGCGTATTTTTAATGACTACAGTGTTTGAAAATATTGCCGGTCCAAGTTTTGTATTCACTGTAAAGTTCATGCAACATATTAGATAAATACAAAACTTGGACCGGCAATATTTTCAAACACTGCAGAGTTATTAAAAATACACACTGTATCGTATACCTCATACGCCTCAATGCGTGGAAAAGAATCTTTTACTTTATATGATTTTGTGCTTGTTATTTCTCCACAGAATACTAAAATTTTTATGGTTCATTTCAATTATGAAGTCCTGCCGCTGTCAAGATTATTCTTATTCAATTACTTTTGCGACATGTCCTCCTTTTCCGTTGTATAATGCTTTCTAGTGTTATTGATCGTCTCCCGAGCTCGGCGTGTGTAATGTATTGACTGTATGGCTGACTATACATGATAGCACTGGCGGATTCATTATGCGAATTGAAACCTGTTAGGTGAAGAACTCCATTCTGTTGACACGGGCTTCTTGAAGCGGGACGCTGATGGCCTTTTTGCTAACGAAGTTGCGTGTGTGTAATAAACATGCATTCTCATAGGTTGTTCAGAACCAATTTTGTCACGATATAACGAGCCACACATGCAGCCGTTTCATCAGGCCGAAGGCCCAGGAAATCTGATTTCCACAGACTGCTTCTTTCAGGTTTGCCCTCCTCAGCCTTTGGCTGTCCTCTGTCTGTCTGCAATGCGGAAGTTTCTGCATCTCTCTAGTTAGGCTCTTAACCCGTTCACGTGTCCTTTCTCATCTTGAGGTACCTGGGGTAGCTATGTAAACAGAAGTTTATTAACCGCCTTGTGTTACTGGAACCCTTAAAGATAACAAAGAATGGCAACATAACTTACAATGCATGTCATAATAGGTGGCTAAGAAGGATTGGCGTAGATCTGGCTCAATCAGTCAGTCATGTGCCGTCTCCACAATGAAGGTTGGCTGCAATGGATCACCAACATTGTCTGTCTCTCGCCTTGACTGTACATGCAGTCAGACTGATATTCGTCCATCTCTTGATGTTATCTTCCCACTTGTCTCGTTGTCTACCTATTGCTCACTGGCAATAAACTCCCAAAGAACACTTAGCTGCAAAGTCCAACCGACCATGAACAAGTCTAAGGATACGCAGAGAATAACTCAGCCGACCACGATAGCAGAAGGCCCTTCCGGAAGAAGGATGCGGACAAGATCGGAAGAGATATGGGTCGCTGACTTACGTCCGTAGCCTTAGGACAATCTCCAGAGTTGGAAAGTTATAACTGTATAAGAAGAAAATTAGAATAAGAGCTGCCGGGAAGGTTAACCCAGTCAACAAATGCCCGCAGAAATCGGATGAGTCGGCCTAACGGCGCAAGAACGCAGCTCTGCTGTAAACAGGCACAACGCAATCACTTCCGAAAAAAAAAAAAAACTCTGGATGAACGAAGAAGAAGAAGAACTAAATGATACGAGGAAGGCATGAAGAGAGCTTCAAGAGATAGCAAAAGATAGACATCTTGGCGTGCTTTGGCCTGAACTCCATTCGGGGATAAAGGGCAGCAGAAGGAGAAGTTCAATAAAGATAAGTTTATTTACAGCATATGGTTCTGTAATGCACACATTTGGATCCTGGCCTATGCTACGAAGCTGCTACTCTATGTTGAGATTCTCCATGTGTGACCCGTAGGAGGAGATGGCATCGCATACGTAGGATCGTATCTGTGTAATGAGGGTGATCCATTACAGACCTCACAAATGAAATCAGATCGGTTGTTTTAAAGACAGCCAACGTACAGTCAGAATGTGCTTTTATAGACGGCCAAAATACACTCAAAATTGTGGTTTTTTAAAAGAAAAAAAAATACAATCAGACCCGTGGTTTTATGTGAGGCTAAAATACAAACATGTGCTGTTATGGATTCTTAATAAACGCGCGCGCGCGCGCACACACACACACACAGTTTTATAGAAGTCAGAAGTAAGATCAGGCGTGTTCTTTTGTAGAAGGCTAAAATACAATCAAACATGGGGTTATAGAAGGCCAAAATACAATCAGACATGGGGTTATATAAAAGGATTTAACAACTGAAATATCGTTCTATAGAAAGCTGAATTGTACCTACACATATAGTTAGTTTTATAACAGAAAAACTTTTACAATTAAGCGTGCTTTTTTCAAGGCTAAACTAAAATGAGACGTGGTTTTACAGAAGACTAATTTAAAAAAAAAAACGCCAAGATGAGTAATGTTGTTTTAAAACTGATGGAGAAACAGAAGAAACTCGTCAAAGATAGCAAACAGCCAGTATACTTCACCATGCTATTTGCTACAATTCATGGGGAAATGCGTAACCAAGTTCATCACTTTTAATATCTAGAGGCA
This sequence comes from Cepaea nemoralis, assembly GCA_014155875.1. NCBI lineage: Eukaryota > Metazoa > Mollusca > Gastropoda > Stylommatophora > Helicidae > Cepaea > Cepaea nemoralis. The sequence goes on along the minus strand of JACEFZ010019943.1, from coordinate 16,535 downwards.
ATCACACGGTCAGATGAAAGATGCACGACGACGGACATTCGGGACAAAATAAGCCAAACAAAAGCTGTATTTCTGAAACTGAAACTTTCAGAATGAGATTGCTGAAATGTTATATATGAGTGGTACTACTATATGGCAGTTAACACAAGAAATCAATTGGGGGAAGCGGTGGGGGGACCGTTGAGGCCACTAGCAGTGAATCATAGATCGTAAACGAAGACATTTGGAAGCGTGTTGAGGCAATGGAGATATGGTTTCTAAGAAACATATTGCCAATATATTGGACCACCAGAGTAACTAACAACGATCGCCTGGACAAGGCTAATGAAAATAGAACATTATATACAATTATAAGTAGACAAACGTCTTGTTTTAGTCATGTAATGAGGAGAGACATCGAATAATACCGCGATAACTTGATAGATCAGCGGTAGAATAGTCAAGGACAAACCAGGAGAAATGGTGCTGGATGAACTGGGACACTTCCCCGCCCCGCATATCCTTACAGGACATCGCTGTCAACATCAGCATCTTTCAGCTGATTGTTGATTTCTTGGCAAGATTACGCTCAGTAGTTTGCCATTGATTTTTGAGCTACCGGCTCACATACCCCTACCGATTCTCGCGCAGGTTCCGTTCCTCGCGTGGATATACGGGATTATGGAGGAAGACGTTAATGCCTATGCCAGGGAGACCGGCACTAGCATGATGGAATATCTTCAGTGGAGTTTATCCTGAACAACGCGACTAAGATCTGTTGAGATTCATGAACTTCTGCTTCAGTTGGCAGATCACGTGTTGGTGATGTAGGGGGTAGTTAGTTAGCTGCATATCCTTTACAGGACGTCGCAACCAACACCAGTATTTTTTGACTTATTGTGATTTCTTGGCAAGTTCTTACGTTCAGAAGTTTGCAATTTCTTTCTGAACGACCGGCACTCATACCATTATACGAAAACTAGAGCAAAGCTGTCTGCTTCCAAATCGCCCACAGCTGTGTTTCGAACTCGATATGCGGGATTATGAACTGTGTTTGTAAGCTCTTCGCCATCGCGCCGGCAGATGTAGGGGATACCAGCGAGTAAGATACGTTTCACTCTATATAGCACCTCGCGGCGGCTGGCCTGGCTGTCAGCTTGCGGTGATGTTAAGTAGTCCATGTGAGGCCCTGATGAAGTAGGCCTCCTTACTCCTTACACGTTAGACGATATGGTAAAACTGGTCATGTTCTTTTAAGTTTTGACAAAAAGCAAAAAAGCAACTGCATTTATATATCAACCGTAAGCCATACTAAAACACCCAAACATCGCAAAACGACAGATCACAAATAGCATATTCACACCAACCCTATGCTGCCAAAGTCAAAGATGGACATTATCTAAATCATATTTTAGGAAAATCAACACCTGCGACACGAGATGTTTGAGGAGATCTGCCAACTCAGCTATCCGAGACCGAATAAGGAATTATGTTATCACATAGACCAGTGGTTCTCAACTTTTTTGGCCCTTACCCCCTTCACCATATTTTCAGGACGTCACCCCCCCCCCCCCCCTTCGTATTTCCTACCTAAATATTTGGCCCGTGTCCCCCCTTCACCATATTTTCAGAACGTCATTCCCCCTTTCGTATTTCCTACCTAAATATCCCGCCCCGCCCCTACACAGTATACGTAATAATGGAAGCTAAATTTAATAGCACATACTTAAAACAAGTCTAGACGTCCACATAAAACATGATTTGTGGGTCTACTTACTTTATAAATTGAATTTTAGAAGGGTGAGACGTACAGAACCGTACAGTATGAAGGGAAAAAAACAATATCAAGTAATCGGTTCTTGTATTAACGCGATCTTGAAATGATCTTAATTCTCTCTTCCCCCCCCCCCCCCCCCCCCCCCCCCCCCGCCTGGAAACCCTAAAATTCCCCCTCTCCCGGGGGGGGGGGAATTCCCCACCGGTTGAGAACCACATACATAGACAGTGGGATCGAAAGGCAGAAGATCAAATAGTGTAGCCATCTCGTTAGGATTCAGCACCATGAACGCACTATATCAACGTAAGTTCTGCTACGACAGCAAGAAGACGCCCGAGAAGAAAATGGATTGACGACATCAAAGACATTGCACAATCGCACCAATGACGCTATCCAGTGCCACCTATCGGGCGCTGGAACGTCAACTATTCCTCCCCCACGACGCTTGATGGCAAAAGTGGTAGAAGAAGATGATGATGACGACAATCAGAATATTGAGACTCAGTCCGTCACTGCCAGCACCACAGCGTGGACAGTTTTTCAGCACATGAATGTGTCACTATCGGGAATGCTAGGTTGTGGTGAGACCTGGTCGCCTTCAGCTGTCGACGCGTTAGTTGAACAGGGGGGGGGGGGGGGGGAAGATAGCGCATTCAACCTCTCCCTTCCATTGTCTACACTCCTGTCTCAATCACACGCGTGTAGCTTGCTGTAGCTAAGGTTCCCTGGTTGATACCGACGCTTGATTGGCTGGGCCAGTTGGCGGCAGCTCGGCTGGCCTCACGGAGCGATGCTGGCCAGGCAGCTGTTTGTGACGGGGCTGAAAAGGTCAGATAGAAATAGCTGCTGATAGTCTGGGATAGACAAGGCGCGCATTAAAACATTCCGCCACACTGTGGTGGTGTCGTGAAGTGGAAAACCGTGTTGGTAATCCACATGTGCGCATACCATGAATATTATATTGGGTTTAACGATCAGTGGAAATGTGAGTCTCTCTGAATAGTCGTAATCAGTCATGTCCATCATAACGACCCGATATGTCTCCCCCCAGTCATCATGTTGTGCCATGCCAACTGAATAGACGTTCATGTCTCTTCGCAGATCTCGGTCCTCGGTGTTCTCAGTCAACCCCATGCCTTCATGCCGTCGTTTCAGCCAGCCAGCATAATTTCTCACTTCTCCAATTGATCTTTCCTATTGTGTTTTCCAATGTCTCTCTTCTCATTACCAAAAATTGCTCGTCTTATAGTTGTATATACTGTTCTACTTTCATTAACTGCTTTGTTTGTTACTTACAACTTTCTACTTAAGTTGTTACTTACTCTGATATCCCAAGGTATCTTCAACATTCATTTCAACCATACAGCAAACAAGAAAGAAAGAATGTTTTATATAACAATTCAGCACTGTAGTTCTGACATTCAGTGACGGTGCCTTATTGCATTGGAAGCTTTTCAGAAGAGCAGCTTTTGTTTGACATATTCTGCTTTTAATCTCTTTTAATCTTTTAAATGCATTTTCTATTTAATGTTATGATTGCCCCTGGGTTTCTACGTTGATGAACTTTTGAAGCTTTGAACTTGAAGCTTTTCCTCTTCTATTGTTATAACGCAACTGAACTGTGCTTGGTTAACACGCTCCCGTACTTCTGAGTATGTCATCTGCATATAGGGTTGCCAGATACGTGGGCACCAAAAGGAGGACATAATAAGACAAAAAGGAGGAGGACATATTGAATGTTTCATTTAAATCGTTCCAGATTAAACCCACAATCAGTACAATTTTATTACAATAGCTGCCAATAAATTTTTTTATCATAGCAGGTGGTTGGTTTACAGAAAGAAAATATTCTTTCAAAGCAGTAAACAGCCTCAACAGCCTCTCAACAGCTGGAAACAAACTGAGCCATCTAGTTTTAGAGTGATAGAGTAGTTGCTGATAGTTAATGTTGACATAGTCACAAAAATCCTTTAAAGTTTCTGTTCTGACAGTGTATATAGAAAAGTAATTGAATATCTTCAAGACAATAGATTCAACGTCAATCTGCATTAAATCTGCGCCGTGTTGGATGCAGTTGTGCAGAACATGAGCAGAACATCCAACGCCTACTAATGGCTTGCTCAAGGCTTCCTTCAAATGCGAGAACACATTTCTACCTTCTCTTCTGTTAATGCCTCCAAAATTCACATTGGCATTGTCACCAGCAAAAGCAACACATTTGGAGTACAAATCATGTTTTTGGAGTGTTCTCAAAATATACTGTGATATAGTTTCTGAGGTTTCATTTGGTGTGTTGTCTAACTCGAGAATCTTAGTTTGGATTCCACCTGCTTTCCAGTCAAAGTACTGAACAACGATCGGAAATATTTTCTGCGAACCGTGATTGCTAGCATCTGTCGAAAGACCGACACATGAAATATCACTTAAAGATGCATCCAATTCATCAACAGTGTGGGGACCAATCACCTGGTTGATTATTGCTTCAGTCTTTGTTTTTGCACAAGCAATATTTTTAGCAATTTCTGAATCTTCAAATAATGTGTGCATCAAACCAGCTGTGCAGGTCATCGAGTTGTAAGACTGATGATGACAAACTGTATGAAATGCCAAAGTTGCTTCAGCCGCATGCGCTTTCAGCAACACATTTGAGTACTTAGGCTGAAAAAAAGACGTCAATGTGCTAGATGACGCGGACACTTTGATTAGGTTTCTATGTCTCTCACTGTCAACATGGCGCTCCAAGTCAGTAGTTCCTTTGTTGGCAACGGACAAGTAACTATCGCAAATCGTACACTTTGCCTCATTCTCGTTGCGTCCTTCAACGAAGCATGGAAACTTATTTTTCATAGTGTTCGAGAATTTGCATTTTCTCTTTGTAGAAGCCATTTTCATAAACATAGACGGCAAAAATTACAAATTTAAAAAAAAACAATTTTAAGTGGCGTCTCTGCTACCGGAACCGGAAATAACATTAACATTTTGACCATAGAGACTACAGCATTGTTAGTGTTGCCGAATAGAGCAACAGTTAGATTCAAATTATACAAATAATTGGTGTTTCACATTTGGTATAAATAGGAAAATTAAATAAATATTATTAAGCAATGGGTTTTAATAAAGAATGTAAACACACGGTAGAGTGTAGATACATTGTAAGTTGTAACAACAATACATAAAAAATGATAACATAAAATATTTAAAAAGCCGGACATTTTAAAGGTTTTTAGCTTTGCCTGCCGGACGGAGGACATGTCCTCTCTTTTAGCCTAATATTCTCCGTCCGGCAGGCAAAGCTAAAAACCTTTAACATGTCCGGCTTTCTTATATTTTACGTTATAATTTTTTTTATGTATTGTTGTTACGACTTACAATGTATCTTCACTCTACCGTATGTTTACGTTGTTAAAAGTACAATCTCTATGCATTTCTGCGAACTAGTCGATTAAAGTAATTCTGTTATCTGTATCGCCGGTCTCCCTGGCCTAGGGGTTTACGTCTTTCTCCGTCATCCCATATACTCTCGTGAGTTACGTGATGTGCGCGAGAAACGGGAGCGGTTCTCGCCGCATTGGTAACTTACGGAGTGTGTGTGCCGGTCGCTCAGAAAGCAGTGGCAAACTACTGAGCGTAATCTTGCCTAGTACATCAACAGCAGCTGAAAAATGCTGGTGTTGACTGCAACACCCTGTACGGAATATGCAACCTCAAAAAAATCTATCTGGCTCATTACTTTTTTTGATATTTACTTTTACTTCTTTATTAAAACCCATTGCTTAATAATATTTATTTAATTTTCCTATTTATACCAAATGTGAAACACCAAAGGAACAGACTCTTACTCGACTCTGTAAAGGGCATCATTCTCACAAAGTACAATTTGAAGAATCTTACCTGTGAACAGTTTTATGCATATGTGATTGCTAACGAGGATCTTCTACGAAAAGTTGGCTCCTCCGAGAAATATGTTGTGTAATTAATAAAGATTATAAGGTAATAATTGTACAATCGGCTGTTTAAATAATGTTTTTTAGCATTTTGAAAAAGGCCTCCATTGAATTTATATTTATTTTTTAACATGATTGTTTCTTGGTCGATTCACTAAGAGTAAGATACACTTATTGGCAGCTATTGTAATAAAATTGTACTGATTGTGGGTTTAATCTGGAACGATTCAAATGAAACATTCAATATGTCCTCCTTTGTCCTCTTTTTTGTCTTATTATGTCCTCCTTTTGGTGCCAACATATTTAGCAGCCCTACCTCTGCAGAACATTGCAGTGATCCCCAGCTCTTATTGGCTGTGTGTGGTTTACTTTTGGATTGTACGTTCACTATTGCCATTGTTTTCTGAACAAAAAGTCAACGTGTGTGTCCAACTGACCGGTGTGTTGAGTGTATACACTATCCTGTGGTCGCTGCACATGAAGTTTAAGCGCGTTAAACCTCTCGGCCACGCCACATCTGCTTCACAGTATAGTGCTGTAGAAATGGCAGGGTACGAATTCTATTCATACCCCATGGCTGCAGGGTCTGGTGGATGAGAGACATTGATAGGGGTGCTACCCTATTTTAGGTGTTCTTTGACACACAACGGGATTACTGAGAAAGTCGTTAACACCTCCGCCAGGGAGACCGGCCAATTATAAACTTTTGCAAAATATGCAACTTTTTAAAAAAGTTTATAATTGGCGATTGTGTGTCGGGGAGAAGGTGTTCAGATTAGCATCCGGTTGTGTGTCGAAGTTCGTATGTTTCTTTATTTCTAAACGACCACGGTACTTTTCTACTGTCTAGTGTCTTCTCGTGCTAGACAAGAGAGACAAAGAAGACACTGCGATGTATGTGGACAGTGTAAACAGCTGGACAAACAATAATAATGTAAGCAACGTTAACTTTATCAAAATAAAACGAGAGTCATGATCTACAATGAATGCCCCTGTGCAGGCAGCTGAAGATAAATAAGTGTGGTCTCCTATTTCCACCTTTTCTTCTTGTCTTTTGAGAGTGTCCGTCAAAATCTGTACATATTTCGTTTCACACACGTGTGTGTGTGTGTGTGTGTGAGAGAGAGAGAGAGAGAGAGAGAGAGAGAGAGAGAGAGAGAGAGAATATTATGCGCCTTGTGCAGTATCGATAGAAGATGCATTTCGGTGACTCATTGGGGACAATTGCCAAGCTTAAATTCTTATGTTGTCGTCGTGTAAGGCGAGTGGCGTATTTTCAAGAAGTCAAGGAAAAATAGGGCGTGCTATTTATTAGCTTTTCGTCTGTGCAGTTTATAATTGGCCTGCTCCCTGGCGAAGGTGTTAACGACTTTCTCCGTAATCCCGTATATCCACGTGAGGAACACAGCTGCGCGAGATTCGGCAGCGGATCGCGTCGCGTTGGTTACTTACGGGGTATGTGAGCCGGTCGCTCAGAAAGCAGTGGCAAACTACTGAGCGTAATCTTGCCAAGAACATCAACAGCAGCTGAAAAATGCTGGTGTTGACTGCAACGTCCTGTAAGGGATATGCAACTTTAAAAAAGTTTATAATTGGCGATTGTGTGTCGGGGAGAAGGTGTTCAGATTCGTTTACCTCAGATTGCACGAAACTGAAACGAGGAGAAGATGAAGTAGGAGATCCCCATCTGGCTATCTATTCCTGTCCCCGCTAGATCACAGCCGCACTTGCTATGGTGCGCCCAAGTGGCCTCACCGCATGCTTTCAAATCAGCTGCCCATATATCAGTTTATTAACAATATTGTGAATCGCTTTTCAATCCACCATTTACAATATGCTATGAATCCCCCTTCAATCAACCATTTACCAATACTGCCGTGAATCTCCTTTCAGTTCACAGTTTACAATATTGCTGTCAATTTCCTTTCAACCCACCATTTAACGATATGTTATGAATCTCCCTTTAATCCTATATTTACCAATAATGCAGTGGATCTCCTTTCAATCCACCATGTACCAGTAATGCTACGAATCTTCCTCCCTTCAATTCACCGTTTACCATTAATTTGTGAATCAATTCATCAATCCAGCATTGACAACAATGGTATCAATCTTCTCCCATTCTCAAACCCTCCCCCACGTACCTCGACACTTTACAACTACACTGACTGGCAGAATACGGCCCTTCTGTAAAAATACCGCGTGCTCATCCATTATTGCATGCCTTCTGCCACTTGCTTTGTTGGTGTTCTTTTTAATTAACGCGCTCTCACAGCCTGCCCCTCCCCCCCCCCTTTTTTTTTCCCCCTCCACCATGTCAAAGGTAGCGCGTAGAATGGGTACTTCTTATCTCCAATGGCGTGCCTGCTGCCACGATTAAAGTCTGATGTTTTATGTCTAAACATTCTGACGCGGTGCTTTTCTTGTCGCGGGAACTATTAAAATGTATTGGCATCCCAAAAACAGAAGGAGCAACCGGGTAAGATGCGCGCTGCCAGAATTGGGAATAGTAGATGTGGGCCGATACGGAAGATGATGACCTTGAGTCAGATTCTGGCAATATTAAATATTCAAAACATTGTATTGCGTCAGTGAATTTAAACACAGATGTCACAAACTATAGCTTGCGAGATTTGTTGCCTGGCACATTTCGCTGCATCTCGTCAGGTGCATACTGTAGAGTTACATATATGAAGTGAATAGATGAATCCTACTTTGGCTAAAATATATAACACATATATGATACATTTGAATTGGCGTTGCAGACAGCAGATTGCATACACCAAGACTGCGCACAATACGCCTTATCTAGGCAAACGTTCTCACCTAGAGAAATAGTAATGGAAGACTAAACTCTATGGACCACCATGTTAACTAAGGAGACAATGAAGTTCATAACCCCCGAAAACAATATTGCGCATAGAGACAAATTTCAGTTGAACGAAAGAAGAAGTTACTAATACTGTTCGAATCTGGCGCATTTGTTATCCGCGCTGTAATCGCAAAGCCACTATGAAGTCCGTCAGTCTGAATAACCCAATTTTAGACACTTAATCACTGAGGTATCGTAATATTTGGGTAATCATTTACTGTTGGTATATTGTATTTAATTGTATTTAACTGTGGAACAGTTCCTGTGGAAGTTGCACTTTAGTACCTGGTCGGGAATAAAATCGCTACAGCAGCCTCACTCCGAGAGATGCAAGCAAAGTTCAGGACTCGGACCACGTGAACATTGATGTGTGGAACTTGAGAGTAAAAACTCAGCTCTTCCCTGGGGTTCTAAACCCACCAACTCTGTCTCTAATAACTTGTCCACTTCTGTTTCCTGTTTCGCAAACTGATCCAAAATTAATTATTGTCTTGTCCTGTCTGGGCTACAAATAGTCAGTACATGATGTCTTGTCTTGTTCTGTATGGGATAGAAATAGTCAATACATGAGAGGATGGTCTTGTCATGACTGAGATAGAAATAGTCAATGCAAGATGATTGTCTTGTCTCGTCTGGGATAGAAGTAGCTAATACATGATGTCTTGTCTTGTTCTGTATGGGATAGAAATAGCCAATGCACGATGATTTTCTTGTCATGTATGGGATAAAAATTGTTAATACATAATTATTGTCTTGTCTGGGATAAGAAAAACGCAGTAAATGAGACAGTCGGTTAAAAAATAAACAATTAACCGGGTCAAAAGGAGTTAAAAGGGGAAGATTAAGTAACTAATGTCTGAGACAGAATGATTTAAGTAGGGACATGCGATTTATATGCGGGGACTAGTAGGTCAGCATGGCCGTAAGGATAAGAACGCAATTTCTTAAACATCCGATGTGCTGATGCCGATGTAAGGGGTTCAGTCCCTTCAACACCGGGCATTTGGACTAAAATGTTGACCCATCGTCCTTGACTTGGGAGCGTTAATTACAAGTACCTCTGAAGTCGACGTGGGTTCGCCTGACGGGACACTGTTAATAGGGAAAGCTAATCCACACGCAAAATTCAGTCCAGCACTAGTAGTGTGTATGGATTACGCTTGCGTTCAAAGCGAGTGAGCGCAAGAGAAAAATGCGGGTTCTCTTTAAAACAATTCAGCCTTACCGGCAGTGCGATTGATTAGTGAGTCATTCATTCATTCAGTAGCATGTCCTTCGCAGAACCTCGTTCCCTTAACAACCTTCCCGAAAACCTCTCAATCACAAGCAAGATATCCTGCGTCCGATACACCCATCTGGAGATCATCCGCCACATCCTGCATCCATCTTCTCTTTGGCCTTCCTCTTCCTCTCTTCCCAAGCATATATCTCTCCATTATTGTTCTCTCCAAACTACTTCAAGTGACCAAAATATTTCAATTTTCTTTGTTTTATCGTCTTTAATAGCCAACCGTCTTCAATATTCAGCTCTTGAAGCATTTGTTCTTTTCTTTATCCAAGATATTCTTAGAACTCGTCTATAACATTTATATTGATTAGTGCGTGCAGTGTAAAAATATACGCGTCCAATGAACATGATCGATTTGTTTCGTTGTGATTCATTTCTGCTGTGGAAAGGTGTTCCTGTCTTTGTCTGCGTCAGTCGGCGTGACAGTGGCAATGCGTTTACCGTTGAACTGCCGGCGTAAATCCTGTTATCTGATCTACTAGCCGTGTAGGTCACGTGAACACACGCATCCGTTAACAGCTTCATTCATAAACGGCCCGGAGACATATTTATACACACGCTGGCGTGAAAGTGTATATGTCTGGGGAGGGGGGAGGGGAGTTGTCGCCATTGCTGTGAAGGTAAATGTAATCCCATGGTAGATTCTTCCTTGGGACTTTAATGTTCCCAGGATATTACGTGTTCTACATTTTAGCGGCCATCCTCCCTGGCCTAGAAGTTAAGGACATTGTTCGTAATCTCGTTCGAAACGCAACTGCGCGAGATTCGGCAGCGGATCGCGTCGCGCTGGTTACTTACGGGGATATGTGAGCCGGTCGTTCAGAATTCAATGGCAAACTACTGAACGTAAAACTTGCCAAGACATCAACTGAAAAATGCTGGTGTTGACTGCAGTGTCTTGTAAAAAGGATATTCGGGGGGGGGGGGGGGGTGGGGGGGGGGAGAGATTGTAGCGGTGCGGAGCTAGGGTAGTGGCTGGAGGCTTGTCTCGGCATGGCCGGTTCCTGTGGTTATAGTTATGGGTTGGAATTCGCATCGAGGCGGATTTTTTAAATGTATCTGGGCTCGGATGTGGACCTGGCTTAAAATGCGTGCCAGGAAATATATTGGGGTGAAGACGACCAGCGTGACATTGACCACTTCATGGCTGGGGTGAACGGACTTCTAAACAGATCCTTTACTTACTTAGACCATAGGGTTTACGGTATAGGGGTGACCAGTTGCCTTCTTCTGTTCGCAATTCGAAGCAAAAAGTCAGGGACCAGGTTTCTGAAAATAGTGCACCGAAGCGTCGTTGCACCGATTTGGTTTCAATGTGGTCTTATTGGGCACAAAAGCCACGTCCTTTAATTAACGGCTGATCTGTGGAAGCGGTCGGCCATTACGGCAGGGAACCAAAACATGAAGGGTTGAACAGAAAAAAAGGGGACAGGGGGTATTATACGAAGACAGAAGTGATAATTAGGTTTATATGTATTGCACAGTTTGGGGATATCATCATCATGTGCCGAGACAACTGGCGTAAGCGTTCATGCATCTCCGCTGAGATGGGTCCTAGGTGTTCTGCATCGTCCTGTTGATGATATCTGGCCGATTAATTACACATCTGACAAATTCTGGCTTATGCAGTCAAAATGTGTAAATTAAATGTTGACTGTAGTGTATAGTGAGTAAATCCTACCCGTGTCGCTAGGCAGACGACACAGGGAAGCAGTCATATTAATTTCGCTCTCATCTACTGAAAAAGTCTAGTGTCTTCTATAATATGTAATATAATTACGCGTCAATAGTCCACCTTTACAAACGTAAAGGAAACCGCCAATCCTGTGACAACCACCGAGGCATCTCCTTGCTTTCAATTGCAGGGAAGATACTCGCCAGAATTCTTCTCAATCGCCTCACAGCACATCTCGATCAAGGTCTTCTTCCTGAGAGTCAATGTGGCTTCAGAAAAGAACGTGGAACTGTTGACATGATTTTCGCTGCAAGGCAGCTGCAAGAGAAATGTCAGGAACAGAACTGCGAAATGTTCTCCACTTTCATTGACCTTACCAAGGCTTTTGATACAGTCAGCAGAGAAGGACTGTGGAAGATTATGGCAAAATATGGCTGTCCACGAAAGTTTGTCCAAATAGTGCGGCTATTTCATGACGGCATGCAGGCAAGAGTACAGGAAAATGGTGAGCTGTCTGAACCCTTTCCTGTTACAAATGGAGTGAAGCAAGGATGTGTCCTGGCACCAACATTGTTCAGCCTCATGTTTTCAGCCATGTTGATGAATGCCTTCGAGAACGACGACATTGGAATAGACATCAACTACCGTATGGATGGAAAGTTATTCAATCTCAGAAGGCTGAAAGCTAAAACCAAAACTGACAGCGGCACCGTCAGAGAGCTCCTGTTTGCTGATGATTGCGCTCTATACGCCAACTCAGAGGCGGACATGCAACATAATGTTTCAGCTTTCTCACATGCCTGTGCCAACTTTGGGCTCAATATCAACTTGGAGAAGACTGTAGTTATGTACCAGCCAGCTCCAGGGAATAATCACACTTTGCCGAATATCAAAGTGAATGATCATAGACTAAGTGTTGTGGACAAATTTACCTATCTTGGCAGCACCCTGTCACAAGCTGCCACAATCGATGACGAAGTGAATGCAAGAATCTCCAAGGCCAGTGCAGCCTTTGGCAGACTGTACAAGAATGTATGGGACAGAACTGGAATAAGCCTGCAAACAAGCTAAAAGTCTACAAAAGCAGTTGTATTATCCACACTGCTATATGCTTGTGAAACCTGGACTGTTTATCAGCGACACGCTAGGAAATTAAACCACTTCCACACAGTCTGCCTAAGGAAGCTACTGAAGATTAAATGGCAAGACAAGATTCCAGACACTGAAGTCCTAGAAAGAGCATCCATGCCCAGTATCCACACTCTACTGATGAGAATCAGATTCGCTGGGCTGGTCACTTGACTCGCATGCCAGATCACAGGCTCCCTAAACGAATTTTTACAGCGAACTGCGTTGTGGTAAACGCTCCCAAGGTGGCCAAAGGAAACGTTTTAAAGACACTCTGAAAATTTCACTGAATGCTTTTGGAATTCATCATGACACATGGGAGGCTGCAGCCAGAGACCGAAATTCGTGGCGTGCATCATTGCGCAAAGGTGCAGTCATATGTGAGGCAACCAGGACTGCAAGAGCTGTGAAGAAAAGGCAGGACAGAAAAACCACTGCAGGAAATCCTCCTCCAGAGACGTCAAGCATTCTTTGTCCACATTGTCAAAGAACATTTCGAGCCAAAATAGGCCTTATCAGCCATCTTAGAACCCACGGCTCCACACCTTCAACCCCACTGGATGAAATGAATGGTCATCATCATTCTTGATGGACAAACAACAATATAATTATGACGGTACAGTCACGAAACTTTTGTAATCAGCAATTAGAGACCATAGACAAAGATAACGAGAGCCCCATCTATGACCATAGACATGATAACGAGAACCTCATCTATATAGTCAGTTTCAGCTGCTTTTAATAGCAAAGGCCACGGTGTATTGTTCCATTCCCCAGCACAGACACTCGTTTCTAGCCGTGCGGTGAACTCCAGGTCGTTTCACCAGAAACTACCAGGACTTCGTCAAAGCATTTTTATCTGTCGCTCAACCATTGTGTTATCTCGGCGTGTACTGTAAACGCTCAATTTCTTGTATTCGGAATGAGTCAAGCGTGTACTTAAAAAAATTGACCCCATTCTAGTCTCCACATATTTGTCTGTGATGTGAATGGGATGTTCACGTGGTAAGCCTGGATGCACGGAGGAATACGTGCAAATCTTGCCCTAATGTAGAAGGCGAGGAGCCCAGACGTGAATTGCTGAAGCAATTTGTTGTTCAGCGCGGATGCAAACCGCGGACATAATGAGTTAAACCAAAGCAGTTTCTCATTGGGGATTGGCTAACATACAGGTTGGCTTGTGAATAGGCACGACACTGTTAACCGATAACATATGTTATCACCATAATGTGGCAAGTCCTTTGCATAATATCGCACTAATCACAATCTTCATCTTTCCCTAGTTCCCTTGCCTCATGCATTTTCACTCCAGGAGGTCTTCAATGTGCAGTGTCCACTGTTGTGCAGTCCTTGCCGCGCCTTTCGGGAATCAGGCTTTCATTGCTGTTTTCTAAACCACTCCAGGGGACTATCCCATAGACACTTCTGTTATACTTCGTATACACTTAAAAGAAAGACACGTTCTCGTGAGACCAGCAATATTCATGTCGGGTATCTTGTTTACAAAAATAATGCCATATCCTTTGTATGACGCTGCAGTCTTATCTAGCCTCTATTGGATGTTTGTGAAAGACTAGGCAATTTTCCGTTCAGTAGTTTGCATTGCTTTCTGAACGAGAAGTCAATATGTAATTCTATTGTACCAAAGTATTTGTTTTGCCCTGGAGTGTATGTTTTAAATAGTTCCTTAGTCCCATAGTAGTGACTCCCGCTGGAGTGTGAAGTGTTAGGTACAACTCTTACATTTGCTAACTTTCCCAGTCATACATAGATGAGAGCTTGACATGTTACACTGTGCCCGTGTCTCTGATCTAACAAGCTCCATCAAATGTATGACTGGGTAGAGTGGGGTGAGACAGTCCTATCGCACCTACTGCCGTTGGGGTGTGAAGTGTTAGGTCTACATATATTCTAGGTCACGACATTTATGTGGGGTGGCCAGTTCCCGACCTCGTCGCATTTCTTTCCCAGACAATTCTGAACATTGTCTGCTACCCATTTTTATACATGGACGACCCCTACCGTTTACTTGTTATGGTGATCCTAACCAAGACCATCCCTGATATTATCTAGGATAATGACCGAGTATCTTGGCATGGTATGTCGCAATGTTTTAGCTTATTTAATACGCTTATAATTACTTCGGAAGCTGGAGTGAGTTCGTCTGAAGGCGAGGGACACGCAAACATCAGTCCAGTGCATTAGAAATAGTTGCTCGTGTATGGACTACGCTTGAGTTCAAGGCGAGCGAACGCAAAAAAAGAAAAACAACTTTATAATTAAGGAAATATGGTAGTAGGTACTATTGGAGAGCTGTGGCGTTGTAGGTCGTCATGTGCACTAGATTATATATAGCATAATGATGTAAGAAGACCAACTTCCCACTTAACATCGACTCCAGGTCTTACTGTTCGCGCGCGCGCACGCACACACACACACACACATACACACACACGTAGAACAACCACTATAACCCTCAGACACGCTATATTAGTAAGCAGCCTCACCAACCATGCTGTTGCAGTTTCTGTTTATATCCTACGTGTTTTGAAAAGATGCCTAGTCGATCCCACTATATATATATATATATATATATATTAGATATATATATATATATATATATATATATAGTATATATATATATATATATATATATATATAATAACATTGTTTAATTCAGGTGATTGTTCTAGTCCAGTGGTTCTCAACCGGTGGAGAATACCCCCCCCCCCCCCCTTTCCCCTTCCGGGGGAGATTTTAGGGTCTTCCGGGGGGAGGGGGGGAATTAAGATTATTTCAAGATCGCGTAATACAAGAACCGATTACTTGATATTGTATTTCCCTCCATACTTTACGGTTCTGTACTTCTCGCCGTCTGAAATTCGTTTCATAGCATAATTAGACCCGCAAATCATGTTTTATGTAGACGTCTAGACTTGTTCTAGTATGTGTTATTAAATTTAGCTTCCATGTTTACGTATACTATGTAGGAGCGGGAGAATTTATAGGGAGGAAGTACGAAAGAGGAGGTTGTGTGACGTGCTTAACATACTGTGAGGGATGCATGGGCCAAAAAAGGTTGAGAACCACTGTTCTAGTCTGTTGCTGGGAATTCTCTACAGCAGTCGTTCTCCGACTTTCTCCAGCCACCCCACTTTCTTCTAAATCACATCACCGACGCCTCATTTCAATCAGCTATAGCTAATACAAAACCTCACCATCCCTGTATTTTCTCATCATCCATGGGGAGGGGGGGGGGGGGGTGGGGGGTGGTATGTAATCGCCCATTTTGGAAAGCATGTGGGAAGAACAGGTACAGAGCACTATTTCCCAGTGGTTTGCATATATTCAAACCAAACAAGAATGTGAAACTAAATCATATAGACACATTTATGGAACGTTAAGGAACGCCACCCAGACAAACCGGTTAGTTTAACAATCAAGCCTCGCCTTGGTTCCTGTTTTCATTCTCATAACACACATAGGCAACTTTGATGAATGCTTGTTTCTTTCTGCCTCAGTTTGAAAGCTCTCTTGAAGAGGGAGGACAAATGCCTGGCTTCTTTGATCTGTTGACAGTAATGGCCATGAGAGTGTTCATTTCTGAGAACGTCGACGTGATCATCTTAGAGGTCGGCAAGGGAGGTTACACGGACAGAACCAACTTTGTACGCAAGCCTGTGGTGTGTGGGATTACTTCCCTTGCCCTGGAACACACAGAGTCGCTGGGCAGCACAATTGAGAAAATTGCTTGGCACAAAGCCGGGATTATCAAGGTTAGTAAATGCATGGCTCAATTCTAAATACATGGCTCAATTCTAAAACTGGCTACATTCTAAATACCAGCATAGTAAGGTGGTATGTCTTTGAAA